>SNQJ01S0057743.1:12609-50386 GCA_010110895.2 Picea sitchensis
TCTTCACCTTCATCAAGAGTCCAAGTAGGATTTTCTGGAGGCTTATTTGGTGTAGAAGTTCCCTTTTTTGGTGGCATGTTGGCCAAGTATCACTTTTGAACCTTGATTTTGATGTGGTTCTGCTAGACAATATTTGTTCTGTTGTATCTCCCAAGTTTCGTCCCTTCTAGGCATGAAACTTTCTTTTATGTAGTTCTCTGATATTTCTTCTCTGCAATTCCATAGGTCTGATCAAAATTGTATGTGCCAAGTGGAATTTACGGTAACTTCCCCACAACTTGCCGATTTTTTTCCTTTCCCGTCGATCTCACTTGTATAGCGTGCCCCGCACAAAATAATTGATATAAAACTCTAAAACTCACACTAGAAATACTACAAACTGTCCATGATCTAATGAAACTAGTCCCATGCAATTTGGATACTCTAGGAATAAGTTATGATTGTTTTACCTGGAACACCTTCTTGAGACTAGTCAATAGGACTAGTCAGATACCCTATCTTACACAGGGTGTATCTACAAATTTATGATGACCCAAAATATAAACTTTTTACCACAGATACCTTACTAATTTTTGTAAATAGCCTCCATATTTCATGGTCTGACATGTTACAGAAAATTTTTTATGGTGAAAATTCCGCAATGAATCAGTTTAGGATGATTCCAGAACCATATCTTGTAAAGGTTGTATCTACGAAAGTATAAGGCATCAGGAGATTAATTTTGAGCCCAACGTACCTTGATCCATCTAATAAATATCCTCAAAGCCGTTCCTTCTGAAACATTGTAGAAAAAATGTTATAGAAAAAATTCCAAGGTGTCTCAGATGTAGCAGCGAAACCCCAAGACCTTGAGCTCTAATACCATATGTTAAGAACCAAATATCAATACAACATAGAAAATCCTCAGAAAAAGTACTCAACGCCTTGAAAAAGAGATAATTTCATGTAATAAGCCTCTTCGAGGGGGCAACCTCCTTTTACCCCTTGGTATCTATAGGAGACTAGGGGGTATAATTACAACTAAAGGCCTAAAGCCGACATAAATAAAATAACATTACTAATATAATATGCCCCAATTAAGGGGTAATGAGCTAATATTAGGGCTTAACATTAGTGGCCTTTCTTTAGGTTCAATACACGAGGTGACGGTGAAGGGGAAAGTCTTCATTATACCTGGAATTGATGTTGGCCAAACTCACTTGGGCTCCTTGGAGGATAAATCCACATTTATTGTGTGGAAGATTGCACCAAGGCATAAGTCCATTAAGTAGGTTTCCAACGTAACTTTTCCACCCGCTCTATCTCAGCCCCTTCTTACATTGTTCCCACAATGTTGGATTTCATCACAAACTAGTGCGTTCATTGTGAGAAGGTTTTGTTTTTTTTCTTGCTTCTTAGATTTTTAGCGTGTGTTGTTTGTTTTCCCTAGAAGAATATAGGTTGGATCTATGTTTAATGGTGTTAGTTCCCAGAAAGACTAATGAAGAAACCCCTACCCTGAAAGAACCTTTCATTTTTCCTTCTTACGGAAATGTTGGTCCTCCTTACATCACTACTTTGAGGCTTCCAGGTGTCACAATTGGATTATCGGTATGGTTTTTTTCCACTCCGGTAATCCTGAATGCAGCAAGTGCTTCGGTTGTAATCACTTCCCCCCAAGAACATCAACCTCATGTTGATCCTTCACCTTCTTCACCTGTAAGACCTTCTTCACCTTCTTCACTTGCAAGGTCTTCTTTCATTTCATCTTCTTCACCAAGTGAAATCTCTGAAGCTAGTAACCCGTTGAATAATAATAAGAAGAAAAGGAATATTAAGAAGAATAAAAATAAGCAAGGGTCCAAACTTCCAACTACTGCTATACATGGAGAACAACCAGTTATTGTTAATCATGCTAGGAGTGTTGATGATGCCAAGATCACCCAAAAAACCCATAATCCCAGGTACCCTTGCAGGGTTTGTAAGGAAAACCACTTTATGAGGGATTTCCATAGTCTCCCCAAGGTATTAGAAATGTGTTCTTCCATGTCATCATCCCCTGCAGGAAATTATTGTGACACCTTGTCAACTAGTGACATTATGGTTGGTAAGAAGAAGAGAACTGTAAAATTTCCTTGCTTTTTATGAGAAGGTGATCATTACTCTCAACTGTTCCCTCGTATGGATGAGGCTTCTTATATTTTGGAAAATTTTCAACTTCCAACTGGTGATCATGAGATATATTCCAACCCGTCGTTAATTGATGGACTAGTCAATATGTTTCCATCCCCGATCAGTTTGGTTGATCAGGTGGTCAGTCTGGTTTCATCCTCGGTTCAACCACTAACCCAAGTGGTTGATCCAGTTCTGTCATCGGTCAGCCCCACTCTTCATCTAAAGAGTAAAACCAAAGTGGTTGATCCAGTTTCTTCATCGATCAACCCCACTCTTCATATGAAGAGTTCCAAAGTGGTTGATCCAGTCCCGTCATCGATCGATCCCACTCCTCCCTTGAAGAGTGTAACCAAAGTGGTTGATTCAATTCCATAATCAGTCGATCCCACTCCTCTCTTGAAGAGTGAAACCCAAGTGGTTGATCAGGCTTTGCCATCCATCGATCCCACTCGTCCCTTGAAGAGTGCAACCCAAGTGGTCGATTTCTTTCTATCATCGATCGATCCCACTTCTCCCTTGAAGAGTGTAACCAAAGTGGTTGATCCTACTCCTCATTCAATGAGTGAGGATGTCGCTCAGGTCTACCTCATTAATATTTATTTACTTGAACAAGGGGGAACTCTTACCGTCCCGATGGCACCCCCTTCAAGCAATCATTTGATTTCTATTAACTGGAATCATTTGACAGAACCTCATATTCCCTCTTACGTGCCTTTCCAAATCACTGTACATGTTTGTGATAGGAATATTCCTAACAATATAATAGATGAAGGTTCATATGTTAGCATCTTATCCACAAATTCTTGGCAAGATTTTGGTTTCCCACAGCTTGCGCCCATGACTCAGAATATGTTGACCTTTGAAAAAATGTTTAGTCAACCTTTGTGGATCCTTACTCATTTTCCGGTTACATTGGGAGGAGAAATGGTCTATGTCGATGTGATGGTAGTTCAAAACCCCTTGGACTTTAACCTTCTCCTCAGGTGAGACTATGTCTATGTTATGAAATCTTTTGTGTCCACTCTCTTTCGAGTGATGTGTTTCCCTCACAATGAAAACATACTAACAATCGACCAAATTTCATTCATTGACCCTCATATGATGGTAAATCATCCAACTTCCTTGAATAGTCTGTACATCCCAATGATGTCTACCCCGTCGCGAGTTAATTATGTAAAGACCTACCCCATGCATTGAACCCTGCATGAGAGGGAATCTCTCCCTTCTCCTGACTTGGATCTGATAGTTGACATGGTCATCTCTTCAATAGGGATATTATAGCTATATGTCCCTACCCTTATCGAGGTTTTCGACATGTTTTCCTTCTAGAGTGTTTTTCTTCCATCTAGCGAAGATATCTTGGAAGCCATTATTGATGTTTATCCCTTGACATGTATTCCTTCCAAAGCATTTTCCTCTTGGAAGCCATGATCAAGAAGAGGTTACGAGCATAGTTTTTCTTCTCTATGGAAAGCTCGTTGTTGAGTCTCCTTTTTTTCACCTCTAATTTCATTATCTTTCCCATATCCTAACCCATTTTTCCTAATACTGATGCACTTTCTTCCTAGTTTCCTCATCAGACATTTCCTTTAAGCAATTCTTGTGTACCTGTTATCACATAGTTTGTAGTTAGGATAAAAGACGGATGGAAAGAGGTCAAAATGGCGTAATTGAACAAATACCACCCACTGTCACCTCAATGGGAAGGCTCTTTATATTTATGGAGGTAAGGCACAAGGGAGACGTCCCCAGTGACCTGGGGTTTTGAGAAGGAAAAAGGTCTTAGCAAGGCTAAGTGATAATAATCCCCCTCACAAGTCACCACCTGATAAGAAAGTCTGGATTATAGCCAATAAAGATAACCAGAATTAATAACCAATAAGATCACCTGCTCGAGACATAGAAACAATAAAACTATATGTGCAATCTTTCTTGCTGGTTAGTACTTCATATAATCAATGACTTTCTGATAATAAGAAATTGAGCAATAATTGATGAAGTAAATCAATGTCTACAAGATAGAAATGATTACAATATATATATTACTTCTCAATGAATTATAAAGGCACTTCAAAATAAGCAATAGGAATTAATCATTAATGTAACAATACTTGAAGCAATGCTTTAGCTAATCATTCAATTGCTTAAAGACAAATATATGTTGCACATAGGTGTTTATGGCACAAAAAGATGACGACAACACTAGGGTTAGTAGATTTAGTCTAGGCTAGGGTTAGTATAGTTAGGGTTTGTTCAAAAGTATTAGAAGTTTGTAAGATCAAGTTACTCAACACATGTGGCCTTAGATCAGTGCATTCCTAGGGTATATGGATTCAAAAGGAGGATGAAAAATATGAAGGATCAAGTGATAGAGGTAAAACTAAGGACAAGAGAGTTAAACCTTGAGGTTTTTCTATGGCAAGGCCTCAAGGATGAAATCCTAGGGGAGAGAGGCTCACTTTGGTGTAGTAAACCTAGGCATCAGTGTTCTCTCCTTCTTCCTTACCTTTATGGCAACAAATAGCTTGAATAATGGTTGATAAGAGGTAAGACAAGAAGGTTTGCAAGCAATGTGTTGCTAAAGAAAGGCTTTACTAGGCAAACCCTAGGGAAAATCGGCTCACCAAGGTGTAGGGGAACTAGGCCTTGGTGCATTTTATCCTTCTTATCTCAACAAATAAGAAAAATGGCTAGCAGGAAGAAGATGTATGGAGTGTTTCTATGGCAAGGCTCTATCCTCTTCAACAAATCAAAAGGCTAGAAATAAAGAATAGAGTGTTGCTAAGGCAAGGCTCTAACTCACTTCAACAAATAAAATGGCTTAAAACCTTGGTAGGGACATGATACAAGCACCTTCAATGTGTTCTTGTCACCTAGGTTTTGATTCAAAAAATTATAATAATAAATTCAAGAAAATAACACTACAACCATTCAGTTAAGAAGTTTTTCAGAAATTCACTTACATTTAACCAAGAAATCAAATAGAAAAACCCTATTTGTAATACCTTCCACCAAGAGAAATACCAAAATGCCAAAAAAAAGTCTTCCTTCAACAAGTGTGCCTCACAATTTCAACCAATAACTCCAAAGATAGCGCAAATTTCTGACCTCACTAATGAGTGAGTGAAAGATGATGAAAAAATGAAGGTAAAAAGTTTCTAATAATAATAAATTGAGCAATAAATGATGAAGTAAATCAATGTCTACAAGATAGCAATGATTACAATATATATATATATTACTTCTCAATGAATGCTAAAGGAACTTCACAATAAGCAATGGCAATTAATCATTAATGTAAAAATACTTGAAGAAATGCTTTGGCTGATCATTCAATTGCTTAAAGACAAATAGATGTTGCACATAGGTGTTTATGGCACAAAAAGATGACGACAACACTAGGGTTAGTAGAGTTAGTTTAGGCTAGGGTTAGTATAGTTAGGGTTTGTTCAAAAGTATTATAAGTTTGTAAGATCAAGTTACTCAACACATGTGGCCTTATATCAGTGCGTTCCTAGGGTATATGGAGTCAAAAGGAGGACGCAAAATATGAAGGATCAAGTGATAGAGGTAAAACTAAGGACACGAGAGTTAAACCTTGAGGTGTTGCTATGTCAAGGCCTCAAGGATGAAACGCTAGGGGAGAGAGGCTCACTTTGGTGTAGTAAACCTAGGCCGCAATTCTCTCTCCTCCTTCCTTAGCATAATGGCAATGACTAGCTTGAATAATGGTTGATAAGAGGTAAGAAAAGAAGGTTTGCAAGAAACGTGTTGCTAAAGAAAGGATTTAGTAGGCAAACCCTATGGAAAATAGGTTCACCAAGGTGTAGGGGAACTAGGCCTTGGTACATTTTCTTCTTCTTAGCTCAACAAATAACAAAAATGGCTAGCAGGAAGAAGATGGACGAAGTGTTTCTATGGCAAGGCTCTATCCTCTTCAACCAATCAAAAGGCTAGAAATAAAGAATAGAGTGTCTCTAAGGCAAGGCTCTATCTCACTTAAGCAAATAAAATGGCTTAAAACCTTGGTAGGGACATGAGACAAGGACCTTCAATGTGTGCTTGTCACCTAGGTTTTGATTCAGAAAATTATAATAATAAATGTAAGAAAATAACACTACAACCATTAAATTAAAAAGTTTTGCAGAAATTCACTTACATCTAACCAAGAAATCAAATAGAAAAACCCTATTTGTAATACCTTCCACCAAGAGAAATGCCAAAATGCTAAGAAAAATTCTTCCTTCAACAAGTGCGCCTCACAATTTCAACCAATAACTCCAAAGATAGCGCAAATTTCCAACCTCACTAATGAGTGAGTGAAAGATGATGAAAAAATCAAGGTAAAAACCCTCAATTTATATAGTAGAAATGATCTAAATTACATTTTAGGTCATAAAAAAGGATGACAAGGCCAAAATACCAAAATCATATTGTTTTACATTAAATGTTTAAAATTAAAATCCTAATCAAGCAATTGAGAGACGTCATCCTCTTTCTAGGGTGACGTTATCCCCTTTTAGGGAAAATGCAACCTCCAGGAGCAAAACATTAGCCTTCCTTGGGCTTCTCCAAGATGCCACACATGCCAACACTACCACATCTGCCTCCCAAAATGTCCCTACTGCTAGGTGACATCATGGGCATCATAGGAGACGTCCTAGGCCTTCCAAGGCCAACGTCCCTGTGGAAAGGGATCAACCTCCTAGGTACAGGTCTACTCAGTTGCCTCTGGTGGATTCTTATGCTCTTCCCTGGTACAAATTCTCTGCCCTATCTCTTCCCCTTGCTGGGGTCTCAACATCCATCAGGTGGGATCTTCAGCCCCATGGAGGTTTGAACTGATCATCTCCCCATGTGTACCTGTCCAACATGGTACCTGTCTGTCGAGCATGATCCTGCACATCAATATTTATACGCCCTCCATGGGCTCATACGTTATAGGGGTCATAGCAATGTCAATCACATCTCATCATCAATAATATTAAACATGTGCATAAAACCCCTATTACCCGAGTTAAATTCTAAAAGACATTATACAAGTCTGCAATACAAGTTTGGGGAAAGTGATAGGGTGCCCTATTGGGCTAGTGTCCACTAGAAAAGGAAAGTTCCCAGAAAATACTAAATCTGATTCATGTAAGTGGGTGAGGTGGATAAGGGATGTCTTGACAATGGGTGCAATGAAAGCAAGGGAATGCAGAGCTTTACCTGTGGGTGCCTTTGTTGTAGGTGAGATGCACCTGTCCTAGATGAAATTGTTTCCAAGCCCATTCATGCCTTTTATTATTTATTCTTATTTCTTTTTTCTTCAACAAGATAATCAGGGGACACTACCCTGGCGTGGTGACCAGTGGTGGCAGTGTTACCCACAAGTACTTTCATAGAAATGCGAAGGTTGGCTCGTGATGAGACCCACTTTCTCTTGGCCATGCAACCAAGAGTCACTACCCTGGCATGGTAACTAGATGGTAGTAGTGTTATATTGCTAGGTACCCATGGATCTAATAGGCTGGCTCGTGATGAGACCCCCTATCCTCTTACTAGATCTTATTTTATTGTTTTATGGGTCTCTCTTTTTTCTTGATGAGAAGCCTTTTACTACTTTCTTGGGGATCCCTCGGAAAAGAATCTCGAGGTCTTATTTTTAGGCTTTTATCATTTGTCAGCTTTATTTTTCCTTCTGGGCCTTTATCCCCTTCTTCCCACAAGGAAAGGTGCAACCCTTAAATTATTGGCCAACCCAATGCCCACACAAGTGAAATGGGGTAGATGAGTCGGAAGCAAGATGAAAAGGTGGTAATATGAAAGGAGCGGATGATGACTTTTCAGAAATCCCCCCAGTGGAAAACGAAAACCTATGGGCACAGGCTTGCTAGGGAATCCTGTTATTCACCCAAGACATGGTCAAGTGGACAAGTATAAGATCCAAGCATTCGTTAGAAACAAAAAGAATTGAATGCACATATTCAAAGGTTTTGAGGATTAGAGTGACACATCCCATGATACCCAGACTCATTACCTCATGGAGCAAGAACTATCTCTGACACGAGACCAAGCCGATGGTGATGGATGTTTCTACTGCTAGAAAAGTAGAGGTGTTGAAAGGGAGAAACCATGGGCCCTCCATTGACATGTCTAATTCAATATAGATGTCGCTACTCCATGTCTAGGACTGGTGGGCCTCAAGACATAATATCCTAGTTATCCCTAAAAGTGGGGAGAACATCTGGTTCCAACAAGGGGACATGTGCTTACCATAGAGTGCATGAGAACCTCAACATCTTTGGCATAACCTGTTTACCTGCTTGATCTCAATAGAAACTATTAATAACTGATTGGGGTGGTGATACCACTCCAAAATATATATATGTAAGACTAAAATAAATCAATCATAAGTGTGAATGTAAAAGAAAACTACTCTAACATGCAATGCAAATGGTATAGTACAATGAATGAAAAAATTCCTACTTACCTATACTTACTTGTTATATGGATGTGGTCAAATGATTAGTGAAACCCATCCAGCAACGTCCCACCATACTTGCCTTTGTACTTCATCATAAGCCAAAATAGTGATAAGTCTAGCACAAAAATGACATGGGTTAGAGTATATATCGTATCACCGGAAATCACAAAGTCTAACTCATGGAGGCGGGTGGGAGGGATAAAATCCTACCAAGTCAATCTCTAATGAAAGTACTCAATCCACTTCAGGAAGGGGTCATGAAAAGTCCAAGGTTTAGAACATTGACTCAAAAGGTCAACAAACTGGGTACCTATGACGTCCTCACACTCTGAAGCTCGGGAAGGGATTGACAAAGATCTAGCAGACAGCTAGAAAATTCTCAAGGGAAAGTTGAGAAACTGAGATGATAGACTTAAAATTGTAGTATTCAACCAACCCTTGGACTCTAGGGTTTTCCTCAAAGGAAATTAAATACAAAAGATACAATTCTCAACTACACGTTTGATGATGCAGCAAGGTAAAGTAATAAGAGGTGGTTGGAGAAAGATGCCATGATAATCCTCTTTTGGGCAAACATTTTTCTCACTCCTATCAAAACCCGAGCACAATAGTGGTTGATAATCATCTTCATAGAATAAATCCAAGTTCTCAGAGGAGTAATCATCAAAAACCTCAAGGTAAGACCAAAAATCGTCAGGGAAACATGGTGCTAGGTCAACCTTGGTTGTTTGTGGAGCATTGGTAAATATATCATCCCCTTGTTGCCAAAAATCAAAGGTAATCTGTTGTGATAACTATGAAGGAAACAACTGAGAATGATTCTCAATGTCGTAAATGGGGTCCATATCAAAACCAACTATATCCCATTTACATCTTCCAACAAGTATGAACTCATCAATGTTAACTATGTCAGTATCAACATCACAACATGGAGGATTCAAAACATTCAAAGGCTCACCCATCTCCTCCTCTTTTCCCAAGTGATAAAATAGAGAATCATCAGAATCATGGATAGGAGGGTGACTTACAATGCTTGTTTCTTCTTGTGCAGGAGCTTCGCGCACTTGGGTATTTTCGGCATGCATTACTATCTTATCCTCATGAGTTTCCCCTTCATCTTTGATTATACAACAAGGAAGATCCACTTCATTCAAGGCTTCCATTTCTCCTTCATTTTCTGAATCATGGAATAAGGTTTCATTAGAATCTTGAGAAGGAAAGAAACTAACCTCATGGTCCTTTTGTTGTGCAAGAGAAATAGGCTCTTAGATGGCCTCATCAGAGAGAGGAGGGAATGTTGATACGTCATCATTGGGTTCTATCTCCTCAACTGTGTCTTCAACAATCCCTTGTTGATATGTGGTTTGTTCCCCTTCTTCTTGGAAACCAACAATGAAGTTCTCAAGGGAAAACAAAATTTCCCTACTAAAATTACTTGAGGTAAAGAGGAATCTTATATTAGACAAGGATATGTTCTCCTCGATTCTTGCAACCATGTTGTAAGCTTGATCGAGTGTCCTTGGGGCCCTCTTATCAAGCAGAAAACCCAGATGTGCCAAAACTGCATGAGTAAAGAGATGGACAAGATACTTCTCTTCGGGATGATGGCTTTCTCGAATTTGATATAGCATGTTCTCAAATCTATCCTAGAAGTCTTTGACAGTTTCATCCTCAAATTTCTTTATATGGTTGAGTTCTTCTAATAGTACTGGGATGCATTCCAACTGGATACCCCATCTCTTGAGAAAGGTTTCCTCAAATTACTCCATAGTCATGATGCTAGCATCGGGGAGGTTGCCATACCTCTTTAGCATTGCAACAAAGACTAGCAGAGAAAATTTTCATGACCAGGTCTTCAGCATAATCATCGATAGGGCAGGATAGGAAGAAATTCTAGAATTTTCTCATGTGATAGTCAACTCTCTCTCTATCACCACCAGTGAATCTAGGGAGCAAAGTTTTGTATTCAAAGGGAATATGTTGAGGGTACCGCGGGATGTTACTCATTTCCAAAGCCTTGCAGTTTCCCGGGTCCCATTTTTAAGTCATAGTTGGCTTCATCATTAGTGGAGTCGCAAGATAATTTTATTGAAATTATCAAAGGATAAGGGAAAACAACCTAAGTGGAGTCACCAGGTAATCTTGTAAGATAAATATTCTAGCGGCAAGGCTTACTGAAAAGTGTCATCTTGAGGAGAATTGACTCATTGTTCCCCAGAAACGGCACCAAAATGGTATCGCATGGTTTGTAGTTAGGATAAAAGATGGATGAAAAGAGGTCAAATTGCTGTAACTGAACCAATCCCACCCATTGTCACCTCGATGGGAAGGTTATTTCTATTTAGGGAGGTAAGGCCTAGGGGAGATGTTCCCGGTGACATGGGATTTTGAGAAGGAAAAAGGTTTTAGCAATGCTAAGTGATAATAATCCCCCTCACAAGTCACCACCTGATAAGAAAGTTCGGATTATAGCCAATAAAAAAACCGAAAGTAATAACCAATAAGATCAGCTACCCGAGACAAAGAAACAATAAAACTATATGTGCAAGATTTCTTGCTAGTTAGTACTTCATATAATCAATGACTTTCTGATAATAATAAATTGAGAAATAATTGATGAAGTAAATCAATGTCTACAAGATAGCAATGATTACAATATATATATTACTTCTCAATGAATGTTAAAGGCACTTCACAATAAGAAATGGAAATTAATCATTAATGTATCAATACTTGAAGCAACGCTTTAGTTGATCATTCAATTGCTTAAATACAAATAGATGTTCCACATAGGTGTTTATGGAACAAAAATATGACGACAACACTAGGGTTAGTAGAGTTGGTCTAGGCTAGGCTTAGTATGGTTAGTGTTTGTTCAAAAGTGTTAGAAGTTTGTAAGATCAAGTTACTCAACACATGTGGCCTTAGATCAGTGCATTCCTAGGGTATATGGAGTCAAAAGGAGGACGCAAAACCTGAAGGATCAAGTGATAGAGGTAAAACTAAGGACAAGAAAGTTAAACCTTGAGGTGTTTCTATGGCAAGGCCTCAAGGAAGAAAACCTAGGGAAGAGAGGCTCACTTTGGTGTAGTAAACCTAGGCCTCAATGCTCTCTCCTCCTTCCTTAGCTTAATGGAAACAACTAGCTTGAATAATGGTTGATAAGAGGTAAGACAAGAAGATTTGCAAGCAACGTGTTTCTAAAGAAAGTATTTACTAGGAAAACCGTAGGGAAAATCGACTCACCAAGGTGTAGGGGAACTAGGCCTTGGTGTGTTTTCTCCTTCTTAGCTCAATAAATAAGAAAAATTGCTAGCAGGAAGAAGATGGATGGAGTGTTTCTATGGAAAGGCTCTATCCTCTTCAACAAATCAAAAGGCTAGAAAGAAAGAATAGAGTGTTCATAAGGCAAGGCTCTATCTCACGTCAACAAATAAAATGTCTTAAAACCTTAGTAGGGACATGAGACAAGGACCTTCAATGTGTACTTGTCACCTAGGTTTTGATTCAGCAAATAATAACAATAAATGCAATAAAATAACACTACAACCATTCAATTAAGAATTTTTGCAGAAATTCACTTACATTTAACCAAGAAATCAAATAGCAAAACCCTAGTTGTAATACCTTCCACCAAGAGAAATGCCAAAATTCCAAGAAAATGTCTTCCTTCAACAAGTGTGCCTCACAATTTCAGCCAATAACTCAAAAGATAGCGGAAATTTCAGACTTCACTAATGAGTGAGTGAAAGATGATGAAAAAATGAAGGTAAAAATCATCAATTTATACAGTACCAATGACCTAAATTACATTTTAGGTCATAAAAAAAGTTGACAAGCCCAAAATACCAAAATCATATTGTTTTATATTAAAAGTTTAAAATTACAAACCTAATCAAGCAATAGAGAGACGCCATCCCCTTTCTAGGGTAACGATAGCCACTTTTAGGGAAAATGCAACCTCTAGGAGAAAAACATTATCCCTCCTTGGGCTTCTCCAAGCTTCCACATGTGCCAACACTACCACCTCTACCTCACAAAATGTTCCTATTCTTGGGTGACATCATGGGAATCCTGGGAGATGTCTTGGGCCTTCCAAGGCCAACATTCCTGTGGAAAGAACTCAACCCCCCTAGGTACAGGTCTGCTTAGCTCCTTCTGGTGGATTCTTCTGCTCTTCCTTGGTACAAATTCTTTTCCCTATCTTTTCCCCTTGCTAGGGTCTCAACATCCATTGGGTGTGATCTTCATCCCCATGGAGGTCTGAACTGATCATCTCCCCATGTGTACCTATCCAACATGGTACTTGTCCGTCGGGTGTGATCCTACACATCAATAGCTACACCTTCCATGGGATCATAAGTTATAGGGGTCATAGAAATGGAAATCACATCTCATCATCAATATTATTAAACATGTGCATAAAACCCCTATTACCCCAGTTAAATGCTCAAAGACATTATACAAGTTTGCAATACAAGTTCGGGGAAAGTGATAGGGTGCCCTATTGGGCTAGTATCCACTGGAAAAGGAAGGTTCATGGAAAAGGATAAATCTGATTCATGTAAGTCGGTGAGGTGGATAAGGGATGTCCTAACAATGGGTGTAGTAAAAGCATGGGAATGAAGATATTTACATGTGGGTGCCTTTGTAGAAGGCGAGTTGCACCTGTCCTAGATGCAATTGTTTCCAAGCCCATTCATGCCTTTTATTCTTTGTTCTTATTTATTTTTTATTCAAGAATCTAATCAGGGGAGACTTCCCTACCGTGGTGACCAATGGTGGCAGTGTTACCCACAAGCACTTTCACAGAAATGAGAAAATTGGCTTGTGATGAGACCCCCTTTCTCTTAGCCATGCAACAAAGAGTTATTACCCTGGCATGGTAACCAACTACTAGTAGTGTCATACTGCTAGGTATCCATGTACTTAATAGGCTTGCTCGTGATGAGACCCCCTATCCTTTGACTAGATATTGTTTTATTATTTTATGGGTCCTTCTTGTTTCTTGCTGAGAATCCTTTTATTTCTTTCTCAGGGATCCCTGGGCGAAGCATCTCGAGGTCTTATTTTTAGGATTTTATCTTTTTCCAACTTGCTTTTACCTTATGGGCCTTTATCCCCTTCTTCCCACAAGGCAAGGTGCAACCATTAAATGATTGGCCAACCCAATTCCTGAACAAGTGAAATGGGGTAGATGAGTGGGAAGCAAGATGAAAAGGTGGTAATATGAAAGGAGCGGACGATGAGTTTTCATAAATCCCCCAGTGGAAAACCAAAACCTATTGTCACAAGCTTGTTAGGGCATCTTGTCATCCCCCCCAGACATGGTCAAGTGGAAAATTATAATATCCAAGCATTTGTTAGAAACAAAAGTAATTGAATGCACATATTCAAAGGTTTTTAGGATCAAAGTGACACATACAATGATACCCAGACTCATTACCTCATGGAGCAAGAACCATCTTTGACACAAGGCCAAACGATGGTGATGGATGCTACTGCTGCTGGAAAAGTAGAGGCACTGAAAGGGAGAAATAATGGGCCCTCCAGGGCCATGCCTAATTCAATGTGGCTCTTGGTACTCCATGTTTAGGACCTATCGGCCTTGAGACATAATCTCCTAGTTATCCCTAAAAGTGGGGATAATAGTACCCATGAGGTAAATGATGTTTAATCATAATTTCTAGTGATTTATTAATAATTAGGACTAGATATTTGATGTTCAAATAACTTTCTAATTAATTTGGATGGTTCAAGCAGAATTCATGCTAACCGTTCTTGTTGCTGAGATCATCTAGTACTCATTGTTGGGATCATCTGATACTCATTGTTGGGATTGTTCGGTACTCGTTGTTTAGGTCATATAGTACTCATTGATGAGGTCATATGGTACCCATTTGTTATGATCATATGGCACCAAATTCTATGCCTATGTGCATCCAATATCGATTGTTACCCTCATCTGGTACTGACATGTATGCTTGTGTGTGTCTGGTATCGTTTGTTACGCTTGTCCAATACCAATATTATGCAGTTGTGTGCATATGGTACCTGTTCTGAATTCCTAGGATTGGTTGTTGGAACAAGATTGTTCTCGATGAGTTCAAGGAAATTTGTTGGTTTGTACATTCTATGTTCATTGGAGGACACGATACATTTCATCACTCATGCACTTTGAGTCATGGGGATGAAATTGTTTCCTTGAGAGTCGATTGATCATCCAACTGTAATATTTATACAAAAATTTGATGTTATATTTAGACTTGGGTTGTAACGACTGCTTCTCTTTAAAAGAGACAGCCTCGTAGATGATAGGATATATAGAGAAATAAAGTAAAGAACAATTATGTTGTGAGTTTTGTTATAGAACAATTGTGAATTGTATCTCCATTTTTATGAAGCAACGATATAATTTATGTTTATAGATTATATGTTTGTGTTTACACCTTCCCTACTATAAGTTATCTTAAGATATACCTTGTTGGTATGAAAAGGGCCCACCAAACCAACTAAGGTAAGTCTCTTTGTAATTAATTTTCAATATGATTATGATTTCCTGTGTGTGTGTGTGTGTGTGTGTGTGAACATAGTACTTTCATATTTTGATTACACCATTGAATTCTTTATCTAATATGTTTCAGTGATACATTTGGTAGAAACTCTTGTGGATGTATGGTAATTTTGGAATAAGAGAGAATTGTGTATATGATATATTTGAGTAATGGTTTGACATCTTTGTGTGAGTATGCGAGGACAATAATTCACTTTAAGTTCTTTAATGATTTTGTCTAGACAAATGCTATAGTGTTGTTTTCATTCTGGATATCAAAGAATGGCTTGGATCTCTATATTTCATTGTACATGAGCCTGCAATGGATCATCCCACCATACTCAACTTTATTTCCCAGAATTGATTATGTTTCACTTTGCATATGCAAGAAGAATTAAGAGCTCCATCTCTCACCATAAACATGCTTATAATGAAGTGGTTTTACCCTGCATGGTAGTTCCTTTAATCTCAGTTAAGTTTCCAAAATGTTAATGATTGATGGTGTGGTTGTTCTAGGAGATAGAATCATAGCCCATATCTATATTTCATGAGCCAACAATTTTGAAGATCCATCCCCTGAGAAATAATTCTAAATTATACATTTGTTGATCATTTTTTCTTTCTTAATTTTGAATTGTATGTGTGGAGTGTTATTTGAAAGCTGTGAAACACAGTGTTTAGTTTTAGAAGTAGTTTCTTACATAGACTATACTTAGTATACATACACAATTATCTGTTATCGGTACATACAATACATCAACTCTAATGATTATGAAACTACATTGACATATTAAATGATTGCAATTTATTGAACATATAATTGCACCAACATTTTGGTGTTCTTTCCGGGTATTTGTAAATGGTAATAGGTAGGGCTTTGCATTAGATTGATTTTATGATTTTGGAGTGGTTTTAATGGAAACTTGAGGGTGGGGAGAATATGGTAAGACGTGTGGGAAGATCCCACACATCCACTTTAGTGGGGTTTCTCCAAAGTCAGGTTTTCCTCTTACCTTTAGTAATTGAATTTTGTATGAATTAGTATTTAGATATTTTTATGCATAAACGTATAGATAGAAAAGTTAGATTTGTTATATATAAAATTGTAGAAAAACAAGAAAACCCCCCAAAGTTACAAAAAAATCAATAAAAACCCCCCATATTAACTCAACTAGTGTTTATGTAGGAAAAATCATCAGAGGGGAGAGTTCAAAGGAAGTAATTGAAGCTACAACTAAAGGTACCAAATATGAAGCTATTGTTCATATTGAAAACATAGTACAACAAGCAATAAGGGAATCATTGATGGCCCAATCAGAAGGAAGAGCTGGAAAAGAGACAGAGGTATTGGTAGAAGAGGTTGAATCCACCATTGGGGAAAAACACAAGGTATTGGAATAGTTGGATATGCCAACCAACCCGTTGGTTGAACCATCACTTAGTGGGGAGACATCACCATCACCCTACAACGTGTTATTTGGAGATATGGCAAATGAAGAGGGAAATGCAAACAGCGAAACAAAGACATTTGGATTCCTAATATTAGACATTAGCATAGATGTTGCTATGAATAATATTCCATTGTCATCACTACCTCACTTCCATGGTATTTCAACAGAAGATATTGATTCATTTTTGTTTGACTTTGATATACTATGTAGGAGTTATAATTACACTCATAGTGCACAAAACTTAAAACTCTTCCCAACCGCACTTAAAGACTCAACATTAAGGTGGTTTATGAGCCTAGGAGAACACACTATATTATCTAGGGATGGAATGAAGGAGACCTTCCTCTAGAAGTATTGGGACTACTACAGACCTAAGGATGCTAGGAATGACATATTTAAAATGCAGCAGTCTGAGGAGGAAAGTTTGGATGACTACCTAGAAAGGTTCCTATATAACTATCAAAAGAAAAAACAATTTTCCTTAGACATAGCCACAGTTAGGAACATCTTCCTAAATGGTATAATGGATGACTGTATCGAGGTACTAAACATCATGATTTCTAGAGATGTGTATCAGAAGTCATTTACAGACATTACAGAAGATTGTAAAAGGTACTCTTGCAACCAAGACAAAATAGGAAAAAGTGTAAGGGATCCTATAGGAAGACCTAACAAACCTACTCCAGGAGGTGTTACAAGGACAAAATTAGGGAATCTACTTGAAAAATTCAAAAAATACATACTAAATACAATCAGTATCCAGTTAGACCCCATGAACATAAAAAAGAAACAACAAGAAGAAAATGATACATTAGTAGTTTTTTGTCCTCGGTGCAAGAAGAATCACCCTAAAAAAGAATGTCCTATTAATGTTATCGAAATTTGTGTCCTTTGTACAGAATATCACCATACCAATGAGTTCCCTTCTTTAGTTGACTAAAATCCATTTTCAAGGGAGGAGAAGAACCTCAGGAAACATCATATCCACCTAAGAGAGCATGGAGACAACAAAATCCTAACATCTCTTACGACCCCACCACACAATACCCACAACAACATTGGATTCCTCCAATGCCTTATTCTCAATGAACACATCAACAACCACAATTCCAACCTTGGAAACATGGATGGAGAAGCCCTGCATATGGGAATTTTCCTTTTCAAGCACCAATTCTTCCTACTTACCAACAATATCGTTCAAATATTTCTCAATTGTTACCAGAATTTAATCCACTTGCTTTACTTCCACCATCCCAGCTGCAACCACAAATCACCTTGCCTTTGAACCCAAATCAATAACAACAAATTCAATATGCACCTAATCTAAATCCCCCTTGGCCTACCTCTATTCCTGCACAACCCATCCCTAACCTAAAAAATATACCTACTCAAGCTATATAGAACCTTGAAATGAAAAGTTTCCCAACTTATCTAATAACTCCTACTTCACTAAATGAAATTCAATTGAGATCTGGGAAATTATTGAATAAACTGAATTCTACAATGGTTATTAGAGAAGAATAACATATAGATGACCGACCTAATGAAGAAGAATACATCCATGGAAAAGAGGAAATTCCCCCTCACACTCCTCAACCATCAAAAATACCTCAGGAAGCTAATCCTCCACCCTATCCAGAAAGGCTACTTGTGAAGAAACCTGATGTACCTCTAGGACATGACTTAGAAGATGAACCGAGGAATGTATGTGTAAATATTCCCCTACTCAAACCCATTAAATATATTCCTATATATGTTAAAATTATAAGGGATATTTGCATCAAAAATCCTGGAAGGAAGAGGAAGGAACCTCCTGTCATAAAAGTGGTTGGAAAACTATCAACATTTATATCAGAAATTCCATCCAAATATAATGATCCAGGAAACCTAGTGGTGACTGTAGAAATTAATGGTATTTCTTTTTCAAATACCTTTATCGATATAGGAGAAACTATAGGAGAAAAAATAAATGTTATAATTGTTGACACTATGCATACTCTACAACTAAATCATTTAAGGCCAACAGAGACCTTGTTGGAATTGGCAGACAAATCAATCATCAACCCAATAGGAAGCTTAGATGATGTAATGGTTACCTTAGCCTCCTAGGAGTATCCTCTGACTTATTGGTAATTCATTCCAAATCCTCAAAACCTGGGCATCCAGTTGTGCTTGGTCGACCTTAGTTGGCCACTGCTGATGCATTTATTAGTTGCCAGTCTGGGGAGATGACAATTTCTAATGGAACTCATAGTCATAAACTTGTTTTATTTCCTCCTACCCAACCAACCATTGAATTTACAGTATGGTTGGAGAATCCCTAGGTGGAGGATAACTGTGATCAACTCCTTTTAACACTTGAGAAAGAAAAGGGAGCTCAAGAACAAACTGAAGAACATATTTTAAGCATATTTTTAAGCAATGTAGAATGCATTGAGTATCCTTAATCTTTCCCAGAATTCACACATATTTTTAGGCATGATTTCCAAAAGTTTTCACATCCCTCCACTTCTACATTATTTACTATATCATAAATAAGTGAATAAAAGAAGTCAAATGTCCAGACTATTGAGGTCAGTCCCAGGAAATACCTATGTATAAATTCTGGCCTAGAATCAGATCAACAACAAAAATTGATCTAAATCATCCAAGGACAATCTGGTGCTTTTGCATGGGATTACTTTGATATAAAGGAATTCAACCCTATACTTGTATAAACCATATTTACACCAATGATCAAATCAGACATGTTAGGCAGCCCCAAAGAAGAATGAGCCCAACCTTAAAAGACACAGTGAAAGAAGAACTCCAAAAACTCCTGCATGTCAATTTCATTTACCCTATTTCAGATAGAAAACGAGTGTCTCCATTAGTCATCGTCCCCATTAAAAATGGCAAGCGAAGAATTTTTGTGGACTTCAGGGAGTTGAACAAGGCTACCTATAGAGATTATTTTCCCTTACCTTTCATAGACCAGGTCTTGGACAACTTGTTTGGGAAGATGTAATTTTGTTTCCTAGATGGGTTTAGTGGGTATAATCAGATCCAAATTTCCCTTGAAGATCAGGAGAAAACCACATTCACTTTCCCATGGGGTACTTATTCTTATAGGGTTCCTCCCTTTGGGTTGTGTAATTTCCCTTCCACCTTTCAGAGGGATGTCCTAGACATTTTTTATGATTTAACCCATGACTATGTAGAAGTCTATTTGGATGACTTCACAGTATATGGGGATGATTTTCAACAAGAATTGGACAATTTGGAGAAGGTATTGATTAGGTGTAAAGAGACTAATTTCTGCCTCGTCCATGAAAAATCTAGAATGATGCTCACTGAGGGGATTGTCTTGGGTCATTATATTTCCAATATTGGAATACTGGTAGATGCTACTAAAATTGACTTTATTTCTCAAATCAAAATCCCTACCTCACAAAAAGAAGTTAGAATATTCTTGGGGCATGCTGGATATTACAGGATATTTATTCAAAATTTCACAAATTTGATTTCCCCACTATTCAAATTATTAGCAAAGGAGGTTGAATTCCATTGGGATGAGCAATGTTAGAGTTCTTTTGAAATTTTAAAGAAAAAGATTTCTAGTGCCCATGTGTTAAGAGGACTAAATTGGTCTCTTCCCTTTCATATCTGCATTGATGCCTCAGATACCGCTTTGGGAGTAGTTATAGGAAAAAGAGAAAACCAACTTCCCTATGTTATCTACTTTATCAGCAAAAATCTCTCCCCTACTGAAGTGAATTACACTATCACTGAAAAGGAATTCTTATCATTGGTTCATTCCATTAATAAATTTAGACACTACATAACAGGGTATGAGGTTTTTGTACACACAAACCATTCATCTATTAGGTTTTTAATGAATAATCCTGTGACAAATGGTAGAGTTACTAGATGGCTACTAATATTGCAAGAATTCAATATTACTATCATTGACAAACATGACAAAGATAACCTTGTTGTTGATTTCCTATCTAGACTCATTCATACATGTGATAATGCCCCAATGGATGGCAATTTTCTAGATGAAAGTTTTTTTTTTATATTTCTACTTACATTCCTTGGTATCCAGATGTGGAAAACTATCTTGTAACACAAAAATTACCTCAGAATTTGTCCCTCCGAGAAAAACACAGGATTATTCATCTGAGCGCAAATTATATGTGGCATGATGATTGTTCATAGCATACGTGACTTTATTTGGATATTAGAATATGTGTACGGGAGGATGAAATGTATGCTATCTTCAAAGATTGCCATGATGTCCCATGTGGAGGCCATTTTGATGATAATAGTATAGCATACAAAATACTACAAACATGATACTATTGGCCAACCATTTTCAAGGATGCAAAGAAATATGTGGCTAGTTGTGATGATTTTCAAAGGATGGGAACACCAAATGCAAGTGATGAAATTCCTCTCCAAGCTCAGGTAGTAGTTGAACCATTTGAGAAATGGTCTTTGGAATTTGTAGGCCCTATCAACCCCATGTATAGAAGAAGAAGTTATATACTAGTTTGTATAGATTATGTGACTAAATGGGTAGAGTCGAAATCTTTGTACACTTCAAATGAGCAATCAGTTGTTTATTTTCTATTCGAAGACATATTTACTCATTTTGGTGTGACTCGAGAAATAGTGATAGACCAAGGAACCCAATTTATCTCCAATCTAGTCAAAGCTATTATTGAACAATATCAAATTAAACATAGGAAATCCTCACCTTATCACCCCTAAGAAAAAAGACAAGTGGAATCAACCAACAAAGTGATAGAGGCTATACTTACCAAGACAATTCAATTACACCATAAATATTGGATGGATCGGTTTCCTGAAGCCTTATGGGCCTTCCAAAAAACTTGGAGAAACACCACAGGCCATACACCTTATGAATTAGTGTATGGGAAGAAGGTGTTGCTTCCCATAGAATTTCAAGTAAAAACTTTCAGGACTGCTATGCAATTGGGAATGGATTTGGATGAAGCCCCAAAATAGAGGATATTGCAGCTAAATGAACTTGATGAAATCAGAAAAGATGCTCTGTAGAGGACTGCACTTATTCAAGAACAAGTGAACAAATGGAATGATAAGTGTTTCAAGAAGAATTTTTTTCATTCTCGTGATTGAGCCCTTCTATATGATAGTAGGTTCAAGAGTTTTAAAGGTAAATTGTCACTCGATGGTTGGGACCTTATGAAATAGACACATTTTATGAAAATGGTTCGGTGAAGATAAATACTATTGATGAATATCAGAAATCCTTTGTTTTGAATGGGCATCGATTGAAAGTCTATCATGTTCCTTTGTCTAAAGAGGATTTTATCAAACAAGTTCTTCAGAATTCTGAAATGCAATTGGTAAGCAATAGGGGTTCCCCTCCTGCTGAACCACCACTGTAAGTTTTTGTTGTGTGATTTGATTTAATTTTGTACATACATGTATATATAGGTGTGTGTTAGATAGTGATTCTTTTGTGGTGTTACTAACAAAGGAATAAGTTGATTATTTTCTCATGTAGATAGGAAATAAAGAGGACGTTTTCCAAAGGTGATTTTATTCCTTTACCAAACCCTGGTATATTACTCATGGGAAAGGAGCCAAAAGGAGTTTTCTTTAGGTTTTCTAGACTCCTAAAAATTGAAAACACAGACAAGAACTAACTGACCTAGGCTCGAGAAAATCCACAGGATATTATGAGTTTTCTTTAAGTTTTTCCGACTCATAAAAATTGAAAACACTGGTGAGAACTAACTAACTTGGGCTTGAGAAAAATACAAAGGATTGTATAAGGAGTTCTCTTTAAGTTTTTCAGACTCCTAAAAACTGAAAATACCAGCGAGCATTAACTGATTTGGGCTCGAGAAAAATACACAGGACAATAGTAGTTATGATCTTGTTTTCAATAAAATGGGAGTGGAAATGAAAACAATGGTTTGTTTGGTTCCAAAAAGAGGAGGTCATGCACCACTAAAGGAGGATGTCCAAATACAATTGCCTTCTTCTTACAAATCTTGGAGCGCAACCATTGGATATTTTTTCTCATTTGTGATACTTCTGTTCCATTTTCAAAATTTCATTCCAATTTTCCACCTCTACTTCAGCTAGACCCACAAACATGTTTAGACACGAAGAACAAACCTATATGATTCCAGGTAATTTTCCAAATTTCATTCAGTACTGAAAAAACATCCTCTCTATGTTCATCCGATACTAAACCGATTCTTTGTGCTAGTCCGGTACCCTCTTTGTGTTCATCTGGTACTAGACCGATTCTCTGTGATGGTCTGGTACTGAAAATTCTTTGTGTTCATCCGTTACTAAACCAATTTTATGTGTTCATCCAGTACTGAAAAATATCTCTGCATCGGTTTGGTATTGAAATAAATCCTTTATACGAGTCTGGTACTAAAATGATAGTGTTGTGGTGATATGGTACTGAATTTTTGCTCTGATATTGATGAGGGGATTCTGGTAACATTGCTCTACATTTGATATAGCTTCAATGTTTTGAATGAATTCCAAGGTAATATAGAGGTATGGACTCGATGTTTATTCCTTTTTTATTAAAAATCACACGAGTTTTGCATTTTACATATGGTTACCCACATATTCCCTTGTTATTTTGAATCACTAAACCTCCATATAATTATTTTCCGAAGTTCTTCATGATTTCCCTAGTTTCGGAATCGATGATAATGTACATGACTCTCTTCATAAGGTGACCGTACATTTTGGCATATCTTGTCAAAACTAATTTCCATCTATATGATGAAAACTTCTTCTAAACTCATGTTGTTTAAACTTATGACATTGAATGTTACCTAATGATGATTTTTGGTCACATCACCCACATTCATCGTAATCATTTTGGAAACTAGTAAGAAAGGGATGTGATGCTACTTGTGGGTATGATCGTCACCTTATCCTTGAATACGATCTTGAGGCATGATTTATGACTTCTTCCTTACCTCAATATCATTTCAAAGAATTGATTGTTGTCCTCTAGATTTCATTATATACACTCTTTTGGATGGCTTCGCCATCTAGATGTGTGTTGGTTAACCATTTTTTTGTTATACACCACTTGATCTTCTCCTACTATCTCGTTACTCTACCTCCATCACCCTGTTTTCATAGTGTTACATCCAGTACCAAACCCCCACCTAAGTTTTGTTTCCCATACTTTTTTTAAAACTCATCTTTACGTCGGCATGGGGGTTGATAGGAATGAACCAGTGTTTCATATGTATAGAGAAATGAAGGAGTATCAAGATTGAAAATAAAAATTTGAAAAGGTTGGTTGGGTTCCCTTCTTCGAAAAATTTAGAGGACATCACGATGGGGCATCTTGTGCCTTCGTCCAAAGTTATGATGGGGAGAGTGTCCAGATGTGGGACTTGAAACTAACAATTACTGAAGCTACCATAACTGAGGCAACCGAGTTACCTTCCATTGGAGAGAAGTATTTCAAAGGCATCTATCAAAATTTCTTGAAACCCGAGCACCTGGACCCAGATTGGATGAAAGGTATCTCCAGAGGCTAGATCAAAGAGGATTATTTAACAATGCTTGTCTTCTTGAAGAAATTTTTAACTTGCGAAGGGAGTTATGAAGTAACCTTTCTTTATCATTTAAGGCTTTTATTAAATTTTGAAGGAGGCACATACATATACTTTCCTCATTTCTTGTGGATGAGTCTGAACAAGATGGTGAGGGGTGTTAAGTCTACATATAAGAAACCCGAAACCATTCTTTATCACCATGGGTTGTTGAAACTCTTAGTTGTCCATGAATTGAGAAAACAAGACATTAGTTGGAAGAAATTCCTAACAAAAAACTTTGCTCATGAGACTTCTAAGTCTGTAGAATGGAGTGTAACAGGGGAACATAGTAAAGGGTCAGATGGGAAGAAGGGAGATAATATAAAGAAAGGACAAAAATTTAGAAAAACAATAGATCATGTTGGCCCTAGCTCACTGCAATCTATAATTAAATTGAATAAAGGGAAGACAACAATTTTAGAAGAACATCCTGCACCTATGGTAGCATAATCATCCAATATCAAGAACACTCAACCATACTTGTCCAAAAAATGTAATACATAAATAAGTACGAAAAGGAGGTAGAAACAAAGGTCTGGGAATGATGTTGGGAAAGTTGTAGACATTATCCCTAAGGTAATTGTTGAAGTATATCATGAGCAAGTTGGCGAAATTACAGAAAGTATTCCAGAAGGAATTCTTGAAATACCTTAGGAACAAGTTTGGGAAATTGCAGAGAATAATCCAAAAGTGATTGTTAAAACTCCTAAATAAAAAGGTGGAGAAGAAGAAAAGACTCCCAAATTGAGATTCAAATGCAAGAAGAAATGCATAGACAATGAAGGTAGTACTATAGAACAATATTCTAGTAGGAATACTAGGAGTACATGATAGGAACAAGTTACATCCCCTACATCCAATCCCTCTAGCAGGAAGACTAGGATTACACCAGAGGAACAATTTCCAGCCCCTACATCCAAGCCCTCTGATAGAAAGACAAGGAGTGAAAAAAAAAACAAATGTCGTTCTCCCCACCTTAGACCTCTAGAGGAAAACTGAAGAAGGAATAGGACAAGAAAAGTCTAGTACCCAGTTCTGAGCCTAAAATGAAGAGGAGGAGATTGTTTAAAGAAAAAATTCATATTCATGTGAGCACACCCGAGTAAGTCCCAGGTCTAGGACGAAGAACCATTCAGAGTATGGTTAAGAAGGGGCCAATTCTTCATGTCCCTTATTTTGCAGAAGATCTGATGGATATTCCAACTTCACTAGAGCAAGACAAAATGTATGTAGTGACTATTAGTGAAGAAAAGGTATTAGTGACATAAACACTAAATGAGTTAAGGAGAGAAGTTGAAGCCAGGGAAGAGATAATAGAGAAAAATGTTCAAGAACCAATTATCTCTCTAACCAAACATCAGTTGGAATTAAAATTTAAAAATATTACAAAACATAACACAAGTTTGAAGTAAGAAATAGAGGAGTATAAAGTGTTGGATAGGCATATCAAGAAAGAGAACGCACAACTAAAGGAGAATAACTGCAAACTATAGGGGGAGCATGATGAAGTATCTACCACGCTGAAAAATGGTTTACACCTAGCACAGTATACATGAGTCATTAAAAGGGATCTCAAGGATGAGGCTTCACAGATGGATATCTTAAAACCAAGCAACTAATGTTCAAGAAAGGTAGAGGATCAAAACCAGCTTTGAAATTTTGAAGACTGATTCAATAGTTCTGCATCAAGACATGCAATGAATTAGGCATGGGGAAAAAGTTGAGCCTCATTTTTGTCACCTCCAATTGCATTATCTTTCCCGTATCCTAACCAATTTTTCCAAATACCGATGCACTTTTTTCCTAGTTTCCTCATCAGACATGCCCTTTAAGCAATTCTTGTGTACCCATGAGGTAACTAATGTTTCATCATAATCTCTAGTGATTTATTAATAATTAGGACTGAATATTTTATGTTCAAATAAATTTCTAATTGCTTTGGATGGTTCAAGAAGACTTCATGCTAACAGTTCCTAGTGTTAAGATCATCCAATACTCGTTGCTAGGATCGTCTGGTACTCGTTGCTAGGATTGTCTGGTACTCGTTGTTGAAGTCATCTGGTACTTCTTGTTGAGGTCATCCAATACCCATTTGTTATGCTCATCTGGTACCGAATTGTATTCCTATGTGCGTCTGGTACCAATTGTTACGCTCATCCAGTACTGACATGTATGCCTATGTGCGTTTGGTACCATTTGTTACGCCTATTTGGTACCAAGATTATGCAGTTGTGTGCGTTCGATACCTGTTTTGAATTCCCTGGCTTGGTTGTTGGAATGAGATTGGTCTCGTTGAGTTCAAGGAAATTTTTTGGTTCGAACATTCTCTGTTCATTGGAGGACATGATACATTTCATCACTCATTCACTCTGTGTCATGAGGATGAAATCATTTCCTTGAGAATTGATGTATCATCCAATTGTAATAATTATACAAAAATTTGATGTTATCTTTAGACATAGTTTCTAATGGCTACTGTTGTTTAAAAGAGAGAGCCTCATTGATGATAGGATATAGAGAGAAACAAAGTAAAGCACAGTTATGTTGTAAGTTTTGTTCCAGAACGATTGTGAATTGTATCTCCATTTTTATGAAGCAATGATATAATTTATGTTTATAGATTATATGTTCATGTTTATAACTTCCCTACTATATGTTCTCTTAAGAGTTACCATGTTGGTACGACAAGAGCCCACTGATCAAACTAAGGTAAGTCTCTTTGTAATTAATTGTGAATATGATTTTGATTTCCTCTGTGTGTGTGTGAATAAAGTACTTTCATATTTTGATTACAACATTTAATTCCTTCTTTGATATGTTTCAGTGATGCATTTGGTAGAAAATCTTCTGGATGTATGGTAATTTTGAATAAGAGAGAGTTGTGTATATGAGATCTCTTAGTAATGATTTGACATCTTTTTGTGAGTATGCACGGAAAATTATTCACTTTAAGTTCTTTAATTATTTTTTCTGGACAAATCTTATAGTGTTGTTTTCATTCTGTATATCTAAGAACGGTTTGGATCTCTATATTTTAATGTACATGAGCCTACAATGGATCATCCTACCATACTCAACTTTCTTTCCCATAATTGATTAGGTTACACTTTTCATACGCAAGAACAATTAAGACCTCCATCTGTCACCACACACGCTCTTATAATGGAGTGTTTTCACCCTGCCTGGTAGTTCCTTTAAGCTCACTTAAGTTTCCAGAATGTTAATGATTGATTGTGTGGTTATTCCAAGAGATAGAATCATAGCCCATCTCTATCTTTCATGAGCCAACAATGATCAGATCCATCCCCTCAGCAAGAATTTTGAATTATACATTTGTTGATCAATTTTCTTTCTCAATTTCGAATTGTATATGTGGAGTGTTATTTGAAAGGTGTGAAACAAAGTGTTTAGTTTCAAGAGTAGTTTCTTACATAGACTATACTCAAAAGACATAAACAATTATCTGTTATCGGTACATACAGTAAATCAACTCTATTGATTATGAAACCAGATTGACATATTAAATGATTGCAATTTATTGAATATACAATTGCACCAACACTCGTTAAAAAATTAAACAGAATCCCTAAGCATAGTTTGTCTTCTATGTGGCAAGCTCGTTAAAAAATCAAATAGAGGTTTTGAGCATAGTTTTCCTCTTTGTAGCAAGCTCGTTAAAAAATGAAACAAAAATATTGGGATTGAACCTGGAGACATGAGCATAGTTCTTTTCATGTGTCAAGCTCATTAAAAAATGAAAAAGTCACCTCTCCTATGAAGTCAAGTCTTTTCACTAGATCACGTAGATATCAAGTTGATTCTTTAGACAAATCTCGTAGATGTTGAGTAGATTATTTCGTTAGGTCTCGTATTTGAACCTTCCTTTCATCCTCCCTTATCCTTTTTCTCCATCTAGTACAAAAATTGGTGACAACCTCAAAGTTGGTGAATGAAATGAAGCTTAGGGGGCATGTCTCCATCCTTTGAATATCATTCTGGAGTTAAGCCACTAGCTTTTCAAGCTAGGGGCAGAGTACCAACCATCCATGGGTATCCCTACCTTTGGAAATTACGTTGGGAATTTACAAGCATAAGTTTAATTTTGTTTTAATATTGTGTAAAAATGAAACCAATACCGATCTTAGTCTTTTTTCTTTCTCATGCTCATAAATACATGAGAATGTGATCGAGTAAAATTTTATCACTTTTTGGACTCTTAAAGGTTATACAAAAAAGGAACCCCCTTGAGTCTCCTTTAATCTCTTTTCAGACTCTCTAAACATGAAAAGATTGTTAAGTGATATTTCTTCCTTTAACACTCATTAAAAGGTTTGAAAGGGCGTCTTTCGAGTGGTAGTTTATCACTTTTTCGGCCTCACGAGACTAAAATTAAGAAAAAGGACAACCCTGGAGTCGCCTTTGAGTTATTTTCATACTCTCTAAACATGAAAAACCACCGATTTTTTCTTCTCTAGACTCGCTAAACCACACATTGAAGGGACCATATGGGGACGAAGCCTTACTTCTTCCAATTAGTTAAACAAAGGAACAGGAAATTACCAAAGGTAAGTTATATCGAGCATGTGTTACCCTCCTTGAGATCATTAAATTAAAAAGAGGTACTCATCTATATAGGTGGGGGGAAATTTGAAGAAAGTGGGTCAAGTTTTTGAGAATCCTTTATGGCAGCTTTTGTCGCCCTTAAACATGGCACCTGTTTGCATCCCGTCTTACAGTTGGGTAATTCACTTGTCTCTGAGTCATACCAATTCCATGTGTCACCATAATTTTTTGTCCAGTCGAAGAGTGTTCTTATTTTCGTCACATTACATTCTTGGTACTCGTCGATTCAATGCTTCCAAGTCGGTTGTCGTGCCTCATCATGTTCAAGGGAAGTTTCACTTCAAACCATCCATTTGCAGTATTTCCAATTTCCATTTCCTATGTTAGTCCATACTCATTCGATTCCATATTAAATCACTTTCCTATGTCAGTTTCTTTTTTATCATGATAGGGGAAACATTAAGGCCCTCCTTTGAGGAGTCTTTTCCTGTTGAATTAAACACATCATCCAGGAATTAGACTTAGAAACCAGTTAGTACCTTGGGACCTTCACGCCTCAATGACAAGCCTCCTCGCCTTCGACAATAGGTTTACATCATTGACATATGATCGGATTATTCCACGAATGTTCAACTTTAGCCCATTTATTCACATTCGTTGGATTGTACTAGGGTAACTTGGGATTCATTGACATTATTGGTGATTTACCTCGCACTTGTTAACAGTTTACCTCAATGACCGATAATCAAGTGGTTTCTACCATGTTTGACATAAAAACATCTATTCACATGGATAGATTCATACCACATTGATATTGGGACGAATACCTTGGATTGAGCATCCACTTTGTTATTTTCTTTTCCCAGACTGTGAAGGAGATCAGTTGAGCATGTTGATATATATATTGTTACATAAATCCACATTGTATTGGTCTATGGCTATGTTTTATCATCTCATAGCTCCACCGTGTATTTCTCATGGCTACGTTCAGTTCATTTCATGGAGTTATGGATCCACATTGTATCTCTGGTGGCAGCATCCTTAATCAATTTTTTTCATGGATTTGCAGTGTATTGGTTGGTGGTCGTAATTTGAGTCATCTCGTATTCCGAACATAGGTATGCATGCCTAAAAAATGGAACATATATTAATATTGTTTGATGATTATTTGTATCTTCTTCTAGGTGCTCCAACTGCACCCCCTTTCATTTAAGAATTGTAAAGTGTTTCAACCATCAATTTATCTTCTGACCTCACACTTTAGGGGGATATTTCCACACCTAGGTACCTCACCCTAAGTGTCGCAAGTGCTAGATGAAGAGGAATTGGAGAGGTTGATGAAACAACATCTACATATTGTAAGTGCCTTTTAAATGTTCTCATTAATATATCATTGGCCTATTTCCTTCTAGTTTATGTATATTTACATATCCTTTTCTACTGTAGATGAAATTATTTAATCTATTATGCTAGAGTAGGAGTTTCCTTATGTCTCTTTGTTTTCCGTGGTTTGCAGGTATCAAGCTCTGTGAACTAGTTTGTAGATCAAGCTCAAATTGGAGCAGTGAGGACAAACACTGGAATAAGGTGCATCACACTTTCTTCCTTCTCTTTCTCTTTCTGAATAGTTAAGAAAATTACAAAGGGATGTTAGTGTCCATTTGCATCTTTTTGTCTCTGTATTAGGGGTCTAGAATTCGAGGGAAGATCCACCTGTCCGCAGGGGGGATTTTCTATAACAGTTTCCTTCTTGTTGGGTCTAGTCTTTGGATCTTCTTCTCTAACTCAAAGCTTATTTTGTTTGATATTGGTTCCTATTTGAATAGAAACTTTCTTTCCTTCATTCTTTTTAGTCTTTATTGAGTTTGTGTTGTCTTTCTTGATTGCAAAATGAACCTTTTTCTCTCAGATTTGGTTTCTTTTTGTCACGCTTCTCGATTATCGGATTTATTAGAGAGATTCACAAGAAATATTATTGATCATAGGTCTATTGATTTCTTTGTCTTTGATCTCTTACTCAATTCTTGAAGACTATAAAGTATGAATTTTGATTTCTTAGTGTTTTTTAATCTTTGATTGAACATTTTAATATTTTTTCTTCTTTTGGTCTCTTATTTATGGTTGAGAGTATCTTTGTTTGTATGCTCTTTTACTTCATATTCTTTTCAATTATCATAGTGAAATTTTTCATTATTAGTAAAAGAACGAAGTATTAGACAAACATCAGAGTTTGCATCCACAATCAAACAAAGAAATATTTTTATGCATTGGTTTAGTATATTAAAAAGTTTTTATTTGTGATAATTTAGCAATTGTGTGAATTATTGTTTGGGAATAAAATAACGTAAAAATTTTCATTTCTTTTGAGTGTTTGTTAGTGACGAAAAGAAAACAAACTCTTCTCCTTCCAATAAGTAGAATTTCATTGAAAATAAAATTTGCATATCATTATTTTTACCTTCTTGTGGAGTCAAGTCTCAAACATCATCAGTTTCACTAGCATTCACCCTTACGTAAAAAAACAACCACGAAAATAAGCACTAATTAAAATTGAACTAGAAACTTTTATTTTTAAGACATTTACACCAAAAATAGACTAGGAATAGAGATTTTGAATATGTTGTGAGAATAACTCTCCAAATAATTCAAGACAAACTCAAAATCTTGTAATAGGGAGAGAAAATACAACCTTCATATAAGCATCACTGGGATCCCCCTCTCACACAGGGGTTAAACACAAGGTCATGTGCAGGAGAGACACAAAGATTATCCCTCTGAGAATTTACCAATCATAGTAGAATGATCATATATTGGGTGTTCTTCTTGAGAATCAACTGTTTTCATTTGGTGTATGAGTTTTGTGAGTTTCAAGTCTGTTTTGGGTCCTCTATAGTTTACTGGTCCATTTGTCCTCAGTTCTCTTGGAGAATTTCAGACTTGATATCCTTCCCATAAGGTCAGACCGGACTATTGATTCTGAAGATGACGAGTGAAACGATGACTCACATCCCAAAAGGTGCGTTTAAAAAGGATTCTCATAATATGAACGTGATGGCTTCCCAGAACTAATCCGTTGTGGAAGATTTGGAATAGACCCCTTGCACGATGTCTTCTTTGGAAGTCCTCTAGAGTTTCCCTTTGCAGAGAAAGGCTATGTTATATTCCTTGGGATCGGCTAAGACTTTTACCTTGGGAGTGATCATTTTTTATACAACCGAATTGAAACCTCGTCTTCCTTACCACATTGTGTTTCAGATAGTCGTGGCTTAAACCACAAAATATTTTATGCAGAACATTTTTTGTACAATGGTTGACGAGGGAACCTCGACTTGCGTGATGTCATTGGCATGTTGGAAGGTCATTTTCCAGCCCGATTTATATCTGTCTCCTATGATTCTTACGACGTTTGATGGTCGTTCATTCAGACCACATGGAATCATTCCTTCTTTCCTCCTGCAGTTCGGAGGAAAACCATGTGCATCGAAGTTGAAGTGGTTGATGTGCCTCTCGACTACATGTTGTTAGGGAGGAGTTGGACTTATGCGATGCATGCATTGGTTGCTACGGTTTTTCAGGTCATTTGTTTTCCGTACGAAGGTCGGATTGTGACCATTGACCAGTTGTGTTTTTCCTATCTTGAACCTTGATTGGGCGCTTCCACAGTCCTGATGATTGATAATCTGCAACCCGACATTGTCAACTTAGGTGTTGGCTTGTTTTTGTCATTGATGGAAACTTTTGATTACTCACTGCCTTTTGGTGATGTCAAACTTATATCGGTTGTTCCCGACCATCCTAGGGATGCAATTTTTCAAGTGTCGTCATTTTGAACGACTTACTTTAATGATCTGTGGACTCTACCTTCCCCATTGGCTTCGATGGAAGGGACATGGAATCTTGGTATGGCCATACCCTTGTCTGCAGCTGAGGTTGTGCACAACATTGTCCAGTAAACTTTAGCCAACCTTGATCTGACTCTTCCACATGAGTTATATCCAGTCCTTGAGCCTATTTGGGCTCAAGGTTATCTTTCCACTTAAGATCCCTTAGACATGGCCTTGCCCTCTGACGAGGCAATTCTCAAGGCATTGACTAGTCCAGATAGACCTTGGGATGATCTATATCATAGATCTTGCTTCCTTCCCAAGTTAAGGAGAACAAATATGGGGTAATTTGTTTCAACTGTGAATGGAGATAGTGCTTGTCTTATGAATCCTTTAGCTACACACGCAATTTATGTCGAGGGTAACATGGAAATTATCGCTAAAACTATCCCAATAGATATTTATAGAACCCCTGGCATTGCGGAGAATGTTTTCGTCGGAGTAGACTGCTCCCCTGAAGATATTTGGACTTATAATGAGTTATTTAAGCAATGTCGCTACGTTTTCTCCTAGTCTTAAGAGGAAATGCCAGGAATTGACCTAAGAATTGTCAAACATGAAATAACAAGTTATCCTGATGCCAAGTTGGTCGAACATAAGCTTCATCTCGTGAACCCTCGAAAAGAGACAACAATTAAGACAAAAGTAGAGAAACTGCTCAAAGCCGGTTTTATCTAATTTGTACAGTTGACAGAATGGGTGTCAAAACCCGTTCCAATTAACAAGAACCAGGGTACGATTTGCGTGTGAATGTAATTTCATGATTTGAATAAGGCATGTCCAAAAGATAATTTTCCCACCCCATTAATCAATCAAATTGTCTATGAGTGCACGTGGTGCAAGGTCTTTTCATTCATGGATTATTTTTCTGGATATAACCAGATTCATATCAAACCTGAATACCAACATAAAACAACTTTCATTTGTCCTTGGGGCACGTTCTCATATCGTAATATGCCTTTTGGCCTAAAGAATGTTGGAGCCACTTTTCAGTGGGCCATGTCATTTTATTTTCATGACCTTATACATATAGTCGAGGAATATCTTAATGATCTAGCATCATGCTCTCACAAGAGATCTGATCATTGTGCTCATATTCGACTAATATTTGAATGATGTCACTACTATTGGATTCGCTTGAATCCTAACAAGTGCATTTTATGCATGACATCAGGTCATCTCTTAGGTTTTATTGTTTTGACACCAGGGATCATGGTTGATCCTATCAAGGTTGAGGTGATAGTTCAATTTCCTCCCCCATGCACGATACCCCACCTTCAGAGCTTACATGGGAAAGAAAACTTTCTTCGGCTTCGCTGAGATCACTAAAGGGTTTATGCGTCTCTTGAAAAATGGAGTCCCTTTCTATTGAGATGAATATGCTCAACACTCCTTTGAAGCGTTGAAACACACCTTGATGTATGCCCCTCTGCTTTGACCTCTCGATCATAAAAAAGACTTCTTGTTGTACTTGGTTATTGTAGAGTCGACCATCGCCATGGTTTTGTTTCAACAAGATGATCTAATCGAAGAGCATGTTAAATATTACCTTAGCTAAGGTCTAGTTGGGCCAAAACTCAACTATTCTCACATTGAGAAGCTTGCTTTGGCACCAGTTCATGATGTCCAAAGCTTCTGCCACTATATTTTTCTTCGCAATACCACTGTCATTGTCATTATGAACCCTTTTCAACATGTGTTCACATGGCGGGTCATTGGCGGAAAGATAATTAGATGGATTGTAATCCTCCAGAAATTTGACTTGGATTTTGTTTCCACGAAATCCAAAAAGTCGTTGGTCTTTGTCGAACTTTTTTCTGAACTTCCTGTCGAGTCTAGTGATATCATGCCTGAAGAATTTCCTATCAATGGAGATATTTTTATGATCACATATTTGGACTCCTAGTATGGATATATACTAATCTATATTCAGACTTTGAAGTGCCTCTCTTCTGCTTCCCGTGATGAGCATCGACGAATTCACCATCAAGAACGAAACTATCTCATACTCAATGAAACTTTGTATCATCAAGGAGTAGATTGCATTCTTTGTCGGTGCCTTATCCATGAAGAAGAAGAGCTCGTTTTGGACCATTGTCACACTGGAGCATGTGGAGGTCATTTTTCTGGGTTGGAAATACCCAAAATATTCTATGTGCAGGTTACTTCTGGCCCTCATTAATCAAGGATTGTGTAGAGGCGGTCAATAAGTGCCACCCATGTTATATCTTCTCTTGGAATATGCGGGAAAATCTTGCTCCCATGTTTCCTATAATTTTTGTTGCTCCTTTCACCAAGTGGGGGATTGATTTTACTACATGTCACCAGGCCTTATCCAGGGGGAATCATTACATCATCATAGTAGTAGACTACTTCACGAAGTGTGTCAAGGCTATGCCAATGTTTAAAAATGATGGCGAAACAACAAATCTTTTCATTTTTAATCAGATAGTAGAAAGGTTCGACATCCCAAAGGATATTTCCACTGACCATGGCAGTCACTTCCAAAATAAAATGATGACCGAGTTAACGTCAAATCTTGGGTTTAGGAAAGAAAATTTGTCACCTTATTTCCTTCAAGTGAATGGTTAGGTTGAAGCTGTGAATACGTCTCTCAATAATATTCTCTAGTAGATGATCAATTCTGCCAAGTCAAATTGGAATTTGATGTTGTACTCAACGTTGTGGTCCTGCCGAACATTGATAAAGATTGCCACTAGTTTCTCACCTTTTCAACTCGTATATGGGGTAGAATCATTCTTACCTATTGAGTGTCAAATTCCTTCTTTAAAGTTGGCAGTGGAATTACTTTTGAATACTTCACCACTTGAGGAACACCTACTATATCTCAAGAAACTCAATGAATAGCATCGTGATGCAGCCTCGGTCAATGAGGCTCATAAGAAATGAGTCAAGTGTCAGTACAAGCAGTCCATTCGTCCTTATATTTTCTCTGAAGGCGATCTTGTCCTGGTCTATGATCAAAAGAAATATCCCCTGGGGGAAGGCAATTTCAAACCCATGTGGTTCGAACCGTTCATTGTGAAGGAGGTCTTGAAGAAGGTTTCTTACCGTCTGGTTTATTTTGAAGGAAATGCCTTGGCGGAGCCTAGAAATGGGATCTACCTCAAGAAATATTACTCTTAGGTTGGTCACGTGGGTGAATTCTTGTACATATGTATAGTTTCTTATACAGTTTTTGTCTTTTTGTTTTGTGGACGTGTAGTTATCTATGTCTTCTTTTTCACTATGGCAGATGTCGAGTGAATCAAAAATGGTTTTTGGGTTCGCAGACAATGCTAGCCGACACACTCGGAGGCTTGCTTCCGCTGATTGGGTGATTTTCACACCTGGAGGCCATTTTCTATCTTCCGAAGGTATTTGTCTAGGATGACACTACAAACAATGTCGTTGATTACAGTGTAGTGATAAATTTTCTTTGTGACACTTTGTTGCACGACATTTCTCACCTCCGGGTCTACCTAGATTCATAGCTAGTCGTGTCCCAGTTAAATGGAGTTTACCATGTTTATGATCCCACTTTTCACTGACGTTTCCTTAGGGTATGTCTCTTTGAACATTACTTCGATTACATTATAGATATCCATGTTCCTAGGAGATTTAATCATATGATAGATACTCTAGCTAATCACATATTAGATTGGCATGTTGCACACACATAGAAAGAGAAGCAGAGGCATACACATGTACATACATTTGTAAAAAATGAAATCCATAAGACAAATAAGATGTACATATATATATATATATATATATATATCAAAATGTGTCATGAGTACATAGGTGGTGGCGAACACCTCAAAAATAAGGTTCAGTATACATCGTTGGGTTTATGCCCTCAAACAATACATGTACAAAAGGTTCCTTGGGCACATAAAAAGTCTATTCTATCTAAGCATGGGGCCTATTAGCCCTACCATAATGCACCACGACGTTGGCCAAACGTCAGAAAATCTAGACCCACGTCCCTGGCACCCCCACTACATGAGGTTGCATGGAAAGCAGGAGATCCTCAATCTCAGCCATGGGCACTGTGTGAGTGAGCACAGTGAGGTTGGGATCCGCTCGTCTCAAAACCCTCTCAACCTCTCTAGTTGGAGGCCCCTCTGTGGCTACTGGCCCACTGGATTCTGCTACTCTTACCTCTAGTTAAGGATGTTGTCGAGTCCTCGCGAAGTCTGTTGGGTGCACTGGTATCACATTTGTATATAGCATATACATTAAAGTCAGTACTCTATACACATATAAAAATGATATATATAAAAGAAATTAAAAATTAAATAACATTAAAAACAAGTTACCTATCTCTACTCTCTCCTCTCTGGGAGGCATGGGCATGTCTGGATCCCTAGAGATTTGATCCTGGCGTAGGGGTATTCCTCAATTGTTGGAATCTGTCATGCCCACTAGTCAAAAAAATTGTCATCGAAGGTCTCTATGGTCCTCCCCCATCCCTGTCATGGTAGGAATTCTTCCCATATGCATATTGCTGGGAAGGAGGCCACATGCCCCTGTACCGTCTCTCTGGGACTGAGACTGGGTACCCTCTCAAAGAAGAAAAAGCATAAGATAGTGCCAAACCAAAAGTTTTTGTTAGTGCATTGATGACACTCTATTAGTTGTCTCTTCATGCACATAAGCATGTTCATGCTCCAGCCAAATATATGTGACTCCTGACATTGAATGGCACAATGCATGTGTTCCTGGGAGTCCTGGTGTAGGGACGTAGATCCAGTAATCTGCCCAATCAATAGTAAGATCACCTGCAAATTAAAACAAGTGATCTTCTAGATCGGGACCTGAGAACCTAACTTATCAATGCCAACCTCGCAATACATATGGGTGTAGTCCTCTGTGGTGAACCAAGCCAGTTCACTATGTAAATATCCTGTATAAATAGGACAATACGCAATAATCCATTAAGGATAGTAAATATGTTAAATAATAATTGTATAAGAATGAATAAGATGATTACAAATGAGGAATGAGGTCTTGTATATATATCCCGCATAGGGGTGCCCTTTCATAAGAGACATGACCTTTCATATGTCATGTCTCTTCAT
>SNQJ01S0057744.1:13241-35300 GCA_010110895.2 Picea sitchensis
GCCATGCTCTCAATGGGGGAGAGGCTTGTTTCTACGAGGAGGATGGGATAGGGCATATTTCCTTTAATTTTGAAATTATAGGTTATAAAATTCTTTTGTATTTGCTCTATCTTTCTCCAAGATTCACAAGAGATACTATAGCCCCAGACTTCACATCCATAAAGAATAACAGGTGTAACAAGAGTCTAAAAGAGGAGTTTCTTCTTATCCCAACTCCAAAGTTCAGTTGATTTACAATTGTTTTCAAGCCCATAATAAGTTTTCCATCCCCCAATAATCATTTTCTCAATGCTATAATTCCAATTAAGCTTGTGGTGAATATCAATTCCAAGATATTTGTATGAAATCATTTCCTCCAAATTGTTGTTGTCATATACCTAGGTATCATAAGGGATCTTATTGAATTTAATAATCATGACCTTAGTCTTCTAAACAACCTACTTTTTACAAATTTAATTTTAAATTTTTTATTTACAAATATTACACTTAAATTTAAAAAGAAAATACAATGTAAGTGAAAAATCAGAAAAAATTAATATAATATAAAAATATTATTAATTACAAATTAAAAAATCAAAAATATGTATCTTTTTATTACCTCACGCTCACAAATTTCTTACTCAAATTGAACTTAGACGAGACAAAAAAACAATTTTTATAATACTACTAATTGGTTACTTTATAAAAAAAAATTATATCCAATAAAAATATTAACTTTTTTATTTTATCAATTTTATAAAATTCTTAAATACTTTAATTTAAATTAATTAATTGACATCATCATTATATTATTAAAAGGCCTTGGTAAACTTTCTATTTTTGGGGTTTTTTTGGTTGGAATCTATGTATATCTGAACAAAATCACTATTTTCTATTGTTTAAATTGTATTTATGAATGTATAAATGAATTCAGCGTGTTAAAAACCCTATGAAGCACTAGGGTTATACAAATTTAGCCACTCAAATCTGCAGATCCAACCATCTCACCAGATTTGAGACAAAAACAAACTAAAAAAATCACCAAAAAACAGCTTTATCAAAATGTTTAATTTTAGTTGAAGTACAAATTAAATTTTATTAGTCCCTTAGATGTAAGACAGTCGGTGAACCATATTAAGGATTGGCGTGGCTCACCCCAAGTAATACCCCTTAATTAACTACTTGGATGTCGATGTCTACATAATTGATTACAATGTGACTGTAACATTCATAAATTTAAATCAGTATTTTTTCAAGGTTGCACCTTAAAAAATAAATGCATTTCCAAATTAAAAAGAAATAAACAATCGTTTTAGAAACTATTATCCATATTTGTTATGCGTATCTTTATCTTACGGAAACCATGTAATGGCTCTTAAATCAACAAAATCCTCAATGTTTGGAACGCACCGCACGGATCTGCAAGCAAGATTCCTCTTTGAAAAGATCAGATTCCACGATATTCTACCCGACGATAAGATTCCCGCTCGCCACATGCTCCTCTCAGTCAAAAGACTCGCGCTAGGATGTGAGCGCTAGGATCGGATCTGTTCGTCAAACTTGCCATGTGTTCCGGCTACTGAAACGAACGGATTATTTTAAAGTCATGTCTATAAACTATTTAACGCAGGATTGTCAACCAGCCCAGAGCCCGATCAAACACGTTTGGCTGTTTTCCAATATGAAAAGAATGGATATGATTTGACAACTAATACAACAGCCAAAGAAGTTAGATTCAATTATTTACAGTGGGCATGTGTGGAGCCAATTGATTCAGCAGCGAATCTAGAGCAGGTCTTAACGCACATGCACATTCTGAGTTCGTTTCTCTAAACCACAATCGACCCAGCTCAGAAATCGGTACTCAATATCTGTCAGGTGAGTTTCTGTACTCTAAAAATTCACTGTTTTTTTTTGTTGGGTATACAATTTATTGTGTTTGAGCTTGGATGGGACGAAATTTTGTAAGTTTGTGAGACGCAGCTTCTACCCATTAAGAGGATATTGAAGAAGAAGAGGAATAGAAATAGAAAATTATATGATGGGAGTGTTTGTAGAGAGTATTGGGGAGCACAGAGAAATTGGGTTCAGATTTAAGATCATGTTCTGGATGATACCATCGTTGGTTGGGTAGCCTGTTGAAGGAATACTTGATGATTCAGATATTAATGTGTGTTAAGGCTTGCCTTCCCTGCCTCCTTTGGGCGTGAATTTGCCAGAGTCCTGTACTTTCCCCCAATGCTGCATGCAAGTTTTTAATGCTTCTCAGGCAGTGTGTCGGCCTATTCTTGGTGATTCATGACTCTCTTGGGGATCCCTCTTTTTCTTCCCCTCCTCATTTTGCTTCTAGCTTTGATGCTTCTCGAGGACAGCATTTTATTAAGCTCAAAACAATTGGCCGAAACAATTCTAGTTGTTAAAAGTCTGTCTTAGGTGAAAGAGGATTATTAATGGGACATGCCACTGTAGTAGTAAGAATTGCAGTTATTATGAACATGGAAATCGCAAAGATAACTGAGAATATAGACAATAGAATAACACAAGGTGGAGTAATTAATTTAAGAATGTATATATGGATAACCACTCGTCTCCTCATCTATTTATCTGTTCATCAACCATTCGTACAACTTAGGTTTCCTAATAGATGATGCATCATCTGCAAGGTACCTCGCCCTAAAACCAGTCTTATGGCCTGGCGAGAGAATAATGGTTAGGCTCTTGGGGTATTATCCTCATCAGGGAACATTGCCCTACAAGCTTCAAATATGAAAATTCTCCATAAACTTTATGATCAACAATTAAAAATATAAAGAACACTGGTATGCAAACCCTAAGACCTGGTATGAGCTCTCCAAGATCCCATGTATCTTTTAGACTTGTACTCTATGATAGACATGTATACTTACAGATAAACATGTGCTTATCGTTCACTGCCAAGAAGAGATGTAGTTACCCCAACACAATTACCTTCTTCCTTATTAGTGTTCTGGTTCAATTTACTTTCTTGAAATTGTACCCCTTCTGGGTCTTCGGCTATCAAATCTGGTCTTTCAATATAAAATCCTCGGCCTTTTGTATCATCAGCAAATAGAAAACAGGATTCTAGAGGATTCTAGTGTTTCTAGTCCATTTGTTTTTTATCTTTGACTCGCTCCAAATTATCTGAATTTAGTTTCTTCACTATCAGTCTTTGTTCTTTCCATTGGTCTTTGCCCGCTAGCAATTGACAAAAAACTAGCCATCCATATTCTGTTTCTTACAACTAATGACCGCATGCATGGAATTCGCTATTACTGTGTTTGTAACCAACATACAATGTGATGATTCATCAGATTGTATTTATTTTTCAGATTACTTTTGGGTCATTGCTACCTTAACTGGTAAAGATACTTGTACCCATCGTTACCAGACTCAGCTGGGGTCTAAATCTGAGCAAGTCAGACCGAATCCAAGCCTAACTTGGTCAGAACTTAGGGTCTAACTCAGACTCGAGCAAAACTCGAGAGTCATCTCAGGATCTGACTTGGGCTTGGGCAAGACTCGGGTAAGACTTGACAGATAAAATATACAAGTTTTGTCCAAGCTATTTTATTTTGCCCAGCTTTCCTGAATCAACTTCTAAGTCTTGCCTGAGTCCAAGTCAAACCTTGTTTCTTTGTCCATGCTGAGTTGGACCCCGAGCCAAGTCTGGTAACCTAGATTAATATCACTGACACTAAACTTATCATAGTTATTTATTGACGAAGAAACAACCTCAACTGATTCATGAGACAATTTCTCTATGGTTCACTTATTTGTTAGTTTTGCCTGATCTTCTATTATGAAGCCCATTATGTTGTGTACGTTGATCTTGAAAATGCCCTTTTTCTTTGAAACATCTATAATGGTTGATTCCCTTCAAATGGCTTTGTTCTTGGTGGAACAATGCTATGCCGTTATTATTTTCATGTTTAGTATCCTGGTCAGGGCTTATTGATTGGATTGATATTAATCAAATTGGTTTTTTCTTGTCTTCATTCACATTTATGTTCAACAAAAGAACTAAATTTACAAGTCTTCATTACAACGGGATAGCTTTTTAAGATGGCCTAATGTTTTATAGAAACAGTTTCCTTAATACTATTTCATATTTCATAGGGACATAAAATCGAGCTTAGGATCGGCTGATGCTTCCATCACCGTGTCTATCATTTGGAACTAATATGCATTGCATTTACCTATTTAAAATCTGAGTGCCTTTAGAGCTAGAAATCTGTAACAGCACCTGCAGGAGTACCGAACTTGAGGACCTTCTATAAACTCATGTGAAGAAAGAGTACTGTGCATAGGGAGGTGAACAACGCTTGTTTGATACTTGTACACATTTTGAGGACATGCCAATGAAAAATGACAATGTTGTTGGATACACTGGTGTTGGCTAGTTTCAGGAAAGTTATCTTTGTCAAATATGTCGTTTTCATGAAGTAATACTTCCAACCAAGAGGATAAAGACTTGGCATATCTAGGACATAATGGTGTTATTTCTTGCCTGTATTTGCTGATTTATCAGTAGTCCACCACTGATAACTTTATTACATAGCTGTCTGTTTAGGAGGATATTACAACAGTGACTTGTTAAAGGAGAAGCATTCCAGTTTGTTTGAACATCATGGAATATAATCTGAAAAAAGCGTTTTCTCATCAAATATAGGACCACTGCCTAATCATTAAAAGAAAGCAGTCATGACAATGGAGAATGATCTTGGACACGTTGAATTACAGCAGTCTGAATCTCCAAAGCAGGTCAGCATATTCAGATTTTTCTGCATCAGAGAAAAATGAATGAGTAATATTAAGTTTGTTTTGAACATGTATAGAATCATTTCAGGGCTTCTAAATGAAAATTGCATTTACTAATATTGTTCAATTTAATTACAGGGAAAACAAGCAGCATATATAGTTTGTTGGCTTCTGGGAATTGGATGTCTTTTCTCCTGGAATAGTATGCTGACAATTGGAGATTACTACGAAAATATATTCCCGGTTAGTATCGCAATTTACAAAGTCTTGTCTTATTCTTTCTTAGTTTCTTGTTGTAGTCTTGAGTTGGAAATACTTTGCTTCACCCATTAGATTTTTACCGACCAGTTTTATGGTTGAAGTGTCTCTGTTTCTTAATGATAACGAGAAGAAAAAATACAGCTGCAAAAATGGAGCATGAGATATTCTTAATGAAAATTGCTAGCTCTGCTGTGTCCGATTTAGTTGGGAAAAATCAAAATTACAAGGTATCATAAGCATGAGGATTTAGAATATTGGGATACAAATGTATGCTTCTATTTTCATTTTTTACTTTAGTTGAAGATAACATTTCATCAATAAAAACTGTACACTGAGAACAGAGTAGGTACAAAATTTGCATTTTAGGAAGTTTGAGGCAGTAAGAGCTACTAAGAACTCTCAATGCTGCTACTAGGTCATAGATATTATAAGTTAAGAGCCGAAAATGCTCTGGTTCCCTCTAGAAACTGCTATACAAGCAGATAAATGATCTCTAAAAGCATTTGCTAACCCAGAAAAAAGCCAGCCATAAAAATGAAATGAGATACCACAAAAAGAATTGAAAGGTTGGGGTCCAGTAGACTACAACTTCACACAGTTTTTCATGAATAGCATTGGGTTTATATGGGTTTACATGAAAAACTATAACGTAGATGGTTCGTTGGACAAATATAAGGAAATGCTGGTTGCAAAAGGTTTTGCATTGCAAGAGGGAGTGGATTATGAAGAAACATTACAAAATGAAGTTGGTAACAATTAGATTGATGGAAACAATGGTATCTTTTTTGGCCAAAAAGTTTATCATATGGATGCCAGGACAACTTTCCTCAAAGAGTGATTGGCCACAAAATTTATCATATGGATGTCAGGAGCACTTTCCTCAAATAGTGATTTGGAGGAAGTGTATATGTATCGGCCATAGAGGTTCTAGGTAGCAGGTAAGAAGCATTAGGTTTTAGGTAGCAGGTAAAAGCATCTGGTATGTAGGATGATAAAAGTTTTTCCCAATTTGAAATGGGATCAAAAACCTACTCTACAAAAATTGTCAAACATCCTATGGGATATGCATTCAATAGAATCCCTTCTAATCCAAATCAATATATTAGAAGCATAGGTAATGATTTGGTGATTGTACTGGTTAATGTAGATCACACGATCATAGCAAGTATTGTGGTTGACAGTTCAAATGGTAAAATCTTGTCTGTGTTTACCTTTTGACATCATTGATTCAGGTTTCCAGTACTGCATAGATGCAGAATTTTGACAGTCTAATAGTTGTGGTATGTTATGAGTTTGCTAGAAAAATTTAGGACGGTTGATTTTATGGAAACATCTACACCTATAGAGGTTGGCCTAAATTTATTAACCACATTTAACTCTAAATCAACAAACGCATCTCTGTATATACAATTGGTGGAGAGTTTGATCTATCTTACAGCCATTAGATCAGATTTGATGTTTGTGATAAATTACATTTCTAGATTTATTACAACTGCTAAGGCCATCATTGATAGACAACCAAGAGAATTTTAAAATATGTAAAGGGTACCTTAGAGTATGGAATCACATTGTATGGTAAATGCGAGGATTTCTAACTGACAAGGCATATGGACTCATATTAAGCGGGTTCAGCTTTGATACATGTGCAATTTCATCACTGAGTGAGAAGCAACATGCAATATTTCTTTCCTCCACTGAGACAACAAGGTAGCAGTCATTGTAACTTGTGAAATAGTTTGGCTGAGGAGGATATTTGTTAAATTGCAAATTACACAAAAGTGATCCCACTACACTTCACGAGGATAATTAGAAGATTTTGAAATTTACAAGTAATCCTTTTCATTAAGGAGTGGACAAAGCATGTGAAAGTGCATTGCCATTACATTCGATAGTTAGTAGAGAGTGAAGAAACAAAACTGCAATATTGAGTATTGTGCAACTCAAGAGCCTCTTAATCTGGCTAAGTTTGTCTATGTTAAAGATAAAGATAAGCTTAATATAATTTTCAATACAACCATACAAATTAAGTTAAAAGTGCACTTTGTAATAAAATCAATTTATTTGGAATTTAAATTAAAATAATAATTTATTTATTTTCAAATTTTGGGAATATGAGTCATTCCCTACATAAAAGACTTTTCAACAACGAATCAATTAGTTAGAACTTAGAATGGTTCTCTCTCAATCTGCTGGTGTGTAATTTCTGCTGCTACTGTGTGAAAAATTATTATATATGTTTGGTAATTAATGTGATACATTATCAATCTGTTTGGTTTCTTTGTTGTTACTTGTGTGACACATTAATGGGCAGCAGGGACATACATTTCCTTATGGCAACTTATGATATTTCTTTTGTGTGCAGAAATACCATTCTTCGAGAGTGTTGACTCTAGTATACCAGCCATTCGCATTGATATCATTGGCTGTACTTTCATACTTCGAAGCTACTATCAATACAAGACGACGGATTCTAATGGGATATATACTTTTCAACATATGCACACTCCTTGTTCTCGTTGTATGTATTGGGAGATGAACTTCGTTGTTATGATGTTTTCCACTTTCTATAGATGTATCTTCTTAATTTAACGATTTTTATTTGTTCTTTAAGTTTTTCTGTAAATAAATTGTGTATGAAGTTTCAATATTTTATACACAATTTATTTTCAAAAAATTTCAGAAAGCTCAAATAATTATGAAAACCTACACATTCATGATCTTTATTTTATGAATAGTTGGACCTTGCAACATCTGGTAAAGGAGGACTGGGAACTTTCTTTGGCGTATGTGCCATAAGTGCAGCTTTTGGTGTTGCCGATGCTCATGTTCAGGGAGGAATGCTTGGAGACTTATCGTACATGTCTCCTGACTTTATTCAGGCAAGCCACAACCTCTATGTTATTTTCATTTTTCATGTTGAAGATCATGCTTGTAAGATATGGTTTTAATTTTAAGTCATAACCCTGGTTCTATTTATAAATGTGTAGTCTTTCTCAGCGGGATTGGCAGCATCAGGAGCTGCTACATCTGCGTTGAGACTTGTCACAAAAGCAGCCTTTCAAAACTCAAAAGATGGCCTTCGCAAAGGAGCTTGTATGTTTCTTGTGCCTTATTTCTATAAAAGTCTTATTAATCTTTCTTTCCTAAAATCCTAGTTATTTCTCAGCAGTTATCTTTCTAAATAAAATATTCATTCTAAGTAGTAGTTTATTAGTTCACTTTCTAAGTAGTTATAGGAAACTACTTAAATTCTCTTTCCCTTCTCATTCGGTTGATGAAACATCTGTCTTGACCTGCACTAGTTGTCATAAATTCCTTGCATCACATGGGAGGGGAGAATGGCACTATGGTCAATCGACCCCTTATTTCTCTTAAGAATCCCATCTCGCGGATGAATCACCTAGATGGGCCGTCCTATCGACTTCTATGTTGAAGCTTCAGAGAATGTGTAAGACCTCAATATGCTTGAATTCATTTATCATTGAGATGGTATTCTGACAAATTCTTGATGGCAAAGAGTTTGATGGAAGAGAGATCTTAGTATTATCAATGATTGATGTAAGAGAGATGCTAGTATTATCATTGAGCTGTCAATCATTGTGTCGAACCATTGTTTTTGAGAGCAATTAGACTTTATAGGACTACAAGCACTTTAGTTTTATTATCTAAAATATTTCCCAAAACCTACAGAGGATTTATGAAGCTTCAGAGGATGTGGAAGAACTCAATATGCTCGAATTCATTTATCATTGAGATGGTATTTTGACAAATTCTTGATGGTTTCATGTTTATGAAAAGGGTTTGATGGAAGAGAGATCTTAATATTGTCATTGAGTTGTTAATCATTGTGTCGAAACATTATTTCTGAGAGCAATTAGACTTTATAGCACTACAAGCACTTCAGTTTTATTATCTAAAACCGAGTTGTCAATCATTGTGTTGAACCATTGTTTCTGAGAGCAATTAGACTTTATAGGACTACAAGCGCTTCAGTTTTATTATCTAAAATATTTCCCAAGCCCTACATAGGATTTAGGAAGCTTCAGAGGATGTGGAAGAACTCAATATGCTTGAATTCATTTATCATTGAGATGGTATTTTGACAAATTCTTGGTGGCTTCATGTTTATGAAAAGAGTTTGATGGAAGAAAGATCTTAATATTGTCATTGAGTTGTTAATCTTTGTGTCGAACCATTATTTCTGAGAAAAATTAGACTTTATAGAACTATAGTCATTGAGTTGTTAATCATTGTGTGCAACCATTATTTCTGAGAGTAATTAGACTTTATAGAATTACAAGCACTTCATTTTATTATCTAAAAACATTTTCCAAACCCTAACAAAATTCCATGCTCTTTTGTCCATCAAGGTCATAGACAACACCTACCTAAAAGAAAGAATATTACTGTTATCATTTTCCAAACCCTAACAAAATTCTATGCCCTTTTGTCCATCAAGGTCATAGACAACCCCTACCTAAAAGAAAGAATATTGCTGTTATCATCGATAATTGTGAAAAAATCGAACTTGTATATAAAGATGTCTTAAAAAACTTTTTTTTACTAATATAAAGTATTTGCTCAATAACATATGAATAATTTTTTTATTATTTATTGTAGAATTGTTCTTAATAGTGTAATAGATGCTGGTTCATAGACAAGATTTACTACTTTTCCAGTCACTTTGTTTAGTTTTAAAAAAATACAGCTTTTACCTATTCAAAAATATGTTCTTTTTTCCACGGGGTGATACAGTCTACATAAGAAAAAATATGGTTTTATTATCTATCACATTTTTTGGGGGGTTGAAGCTTGGACTCATAGTGCACTTTGTTTCGTAGTGTTATTCTTTGCAATATCTACCATCTTTGTGTTCGCGTGCGTTCTTCTCTACGCAATTGTCTTCCCACGCCTACAAATTGTAAAATATTACCGTTCTAAGGCGGCATCTGAGGGATCAAAGACTGTTACCGCTGACCTTGCAGCAGGAGGCATCAAACTATCACTAAATGTAAAGACTACTCCTTTTATTGTTGTAATGCAACTTATATTACTTACAGTAAACACTAAAATCATAACAGATAGACATAAGAGTTAGAATACGAAGAAATAACTTATCATGCTTATTCACTTTCTTTATTGACTATGAACTAAACAAAATTGCTATTATTTATGTGAATTTTTATGTGCTGCAGGAGAAGGACATAGGAGATACACAACGTCTGCATAATAGGGAGTTGCTGAGACAGAACATCGACTATGGGTTCGATATCTTTTGTATTTATGTTCTTACATTATCCATCTTCCCAGGTTTCCTATCAGAAGATACGGGAAAGCATCATTTGGGTTCATGGTGGGTCTCCTATCTTGTCTTGATCTGTTACATTACATGAATGCAGAGTACATGAATGTTCTTAGAATGCACTGATTTTTTTATAATCAGAATTATCTGTCATATGCTCTTTTTCATATACAATAGTTTATATTTGTGTTTGTGTTGCAAGAAAAGTTGGCATTTCGCTGATATGGGCAACTCAGTTAGAAGAATTTGGTCGTCTAAAAGGTTTCTTGACACAGAGGATTGAACTGTCTCACAAAAGTATGCAACATCATACCATGACCAGAGGATACTAGTAACAATCAAACACTAAGATATGGCAGCAAAATTATCCGTCTTTCTATTTCCTTTCTAAAAGTTTGCCAATCGCCATAATACTTGAAGCTTTTAGATTGTTTGAGATGCTGTCTTATAGGATGAGATTAAGGGTTTTCTAGTTTTTAGATTGTTTGAGATACCTTCTTATAGGGTGAGATTAAGGGTTTTCTTTTGTTTGGAGTTAGTAACCAAATATTTTGAATGAAGAACTTGGTAAAGAGTAATAATGTTTTTTTACTTTGGCAAAAGGTATGCACAGTTAGTCTATGTTTTTAACTACTGAAATCTGTTTAGGTTCATTAAAAAAATTAGATCAACAATGAAGCTGTACTATGAATAAATTGATTAGTTATTGTTAATGAAGTCAACCCCTCTCTTATTTGATTTTTGGAGGAAACTTCGTAAAAATGTACTACTGTACTTTTTATGGGGTTTACAAAACTGTCTTATATGACAAAGGAAACAATATAACAGGAGCTTTACATGACTTCACTTCCCTTTCCAACTTAGGCCGGAAGGACAATCATTTCTGATTATGCTCCAATATCTGCTGCTATGATATACTTCCTTCCTAAGAAGACAGGACTTGGCATAGATTTGACTTGATAGATCATTTAAAAAATCATGCCAATCCATTTTACAGAATTATTCTTAGAGCCTTTGAAAGTTATCTTACATCTTATAGACCAAACAAAGGAGAAAATGGTAAGTCGAATCCAATCAAAATCACTAAGCCCTTTTCTTACAGAAACTTGGGTTGCCAAATATAGAATCTCTCTAATGGATGGATTTCTGAGAAAGAGCATGGAACCTCTAACCAATCTGTTTTCCAAAGTGCTTGGAAATCCCTTCCAAAAAAATATGCTTAATTTCCTCATTGGATGTTTGAAAGGCTTTATTTGTCTCTGATGATGGATGGAGTGTCCACCCAAGACATTGAAAGTTTCAAAATATACCACACAGTTTTATTCCCAAAAAGCTCATGCTTCATTATGACTTACTAACTGTGAAAACCTTCACATTCGAAATCTGTGTTTGTTTTCCAACCCCTTAAAAACCTACCAGCCAAGAACTTGGCATCTCCTAGGTGAGTACTATTTTGCTTTTGTAATTATTAATGAGCAAGCGTTTCCTTAAAAAAATTATTTTTAATTCTTTAAAATGTATTTATGCATAATAGTTCATGAGCCTTACTTCTTGGCCCAAGAGTGGTTATCAAATGCTATGGCAGTACTCCTCTATTTTGCTTTCATCTCCAAGGGTTTCATTTCCTTCTTTTGTATGCTAACAAGGAAAATAAAACCAGTAGAAGTTTCTGCCCATGACTTGGTGCTTGAATTGTGCCTTACCCAAATAAACTGAACAACCACATGTTAATGACAATATTCTATGTAAGTCAGATACAAAAAATTGTAATGGATGGAAGAGTTTTGAAATAGATGTTTGTGTGTCTCTGGTTTGAAGACTTTTGTAATGACTCTGCATTATCACAGGTATGCTGTTGTTTTGATAGCAATGTTTAACGTTGGAGATCTTGTTGGGAGATACATTCCCTTAATCGATAGTGTGAAGCTGGAAAGCAGGCCCTGGTTAACAATTGCAACACTTTCTCGATTAGGCTTCATCCCTGCTTTCTATTTTACTGCAAAATATGGTAGCGAAGGTTGGATGTTGCTCTTGTGTATTTTGCTCGGTGTGTCCAATGGATACCTTACAGTTTGTGTATTCACTATTGCACCGAAGGGATATAAGGTTAGTCTCTCATTGCATCTTCCCTGATCTATTCTTTTGATAATTTATTATTAACATTAGTGTTACATCTATGATCCTAGAGAATCTTATTCTGGTTGTTAAACGTTGTTCTTGGTTGTGGGATGAATATGCATGTTTGTTAGGCTTCCCTCTCCTCTATGAGACATGTGTAGGTGCATATATTAAACAGTGAATGATAAAACAAGTTAATAAACAGTTGGATACACTATGTTTGGCATCTGGGAATCACTTCTATGACTTTAGAATCTCCTCTCCTCTTTTGTGCTATCCCAAATTAGTAGTAGGTCTGGTTTGCGGCAGCATATAAATCCCAACATACCATAGTCCTTATACCAATGAGGTGTCCACAAAGATAATGGCCCTCTTACTAACATAATGGTTAATTGATTACAAGGATGAATATGTATGCTTGCTTGGGCTGCCCCTCATCTGTGGGTATATATGTGCTAATAAATAGTGAATGATTAACAGATTACAAAACAAACAGTCAGACTGGTGTGACCTATTTTGGTCACTCCTGGACATTTATATAATTTCATTTAATTGTATTATTAAACTATCTTTAGGCTTACGGGCAATAAAATAATAGGATGGTAAAACTATTGTATTACTTCAGCTTACCCACTAATGAAAGTTTGGACATTTTGCAGGGACCTGAACAGAACGCACTGGGAAATCTATTAGTTTTATTTTTGATAACAGGACTTTTTGCAGGAGCCGCTGGTGGTTGGTTATGGCTAATTGGTAAAGGCTGGTAAATCCTGTTGTCACTCAATTTCAAGAACTCAATTTCCATGTTCTGGAGTTGAAAGTAGTTTTTGTTGGCCTAAAGATCAAGATATAGCCAATCACTTCTCAATCCAAAATATTCTTCAACCGAAAGAGATTCCAATAAAGGTCAGGGTCAATTTGATGCATAGATTATTAGAAATATGCTCAGGTCTTCCATCTCTATATTTGAACTGGGGAAGGCACTTTCCCACCTCTCTTATATATATATCGGCATTTGTAATTGCGTTAACTCATCTGCACGTATCTATTTTCTCCTGGAGTGGGTAGATACAAATCTGTCAATAAATCTCTCAACTTCGTTGTGGGGAGATACAAATCTGTCAATAAATCTCTTATCTTTTTGAAACTATTGCCAGTCTCCTTGTTGTGGCTACTTTAGTTATACTTGGGACTTTGTACAAGGGATAACACTATTTACCCTATTTTATCACTGGCGGGAGCCATTGGAAATATATTATCTATTTTTTAATTACAAAATTGTTTTTTTAATATTATAAAATATCTTAAATTTATGGGTATTAATAATTCAGTGTGATTTATACGACTTGATAAGTATATCATGTATTTTACATATTTATCAAAATTAATAGATAAATATTAGGACATAATAACGTGGATTTATTTTATTTAAATATCTGAATAGTAGTTTTAGTTTTAATTATTGGATGTTTATAAATAATAAAAAATTATCAACTCAATTATTTAGTGATTTTTTTTAGTTATAGAAGAGTGATTTTTTTTTTAAATTTGGTTATAAAGCAAATATATTGGCAAGCTCACTTCTCCATAAATATTTATCAATTTAAAATAAAATTGGTTTTTTAATTTTTAGTTTTTACTTGACTTTTTTTTTCTTTCTAAAATTTATTGGCCAATTTAATATGAATATCTGCCCAATTTTTTATATAACAAAATTAATTTATTTAAAAAAATGCTTAAATTTCTATAAATTAGATAAAATTCTTAGAAATTTGAATATTTTTATTAAAATAACATCAAATATTTATAATTAACATTTTAAAAATTAAGAAAATTCATAAGATTTTTACACTTGAAAGATAATAAATCCTTAAAAAAATTTGTGATAAGTAGAGATCATGAACCTTTCATGATAGACTAAGTAAAGCTTAAGAACCTATAAGCTAAAGTATTAGAAAATTAATCCACTTGATAAAAAAATGTCACATGTAATGACAAATTAAAGCAAGAAGCTAAGAAAGACATCAACAACTACCATAGAGCCCATACAAGACACTAATTGCAACAAGGATAAGAATCCAAATCACTACATGCATGGAATTGGACAAGGAGGTTGGTAACACACACACACACACACATAATCATGAGAATTCTTAACGTTGGATCTACCAAGTATGAGATGGAACAAAAACTTTGAACCCAAATCTCTCAAGGCTTCAAATATCTTCTTTTTCTTTATATGGGTATTAAGAGCATTACACAAAGACACACACAAAGTAACAAACATCTCCCACTTGAATTATAGGGCACTTGCTTCTATTAGTACAATTGACAATTATTATTATTTATAGTTAAAAATGTATTATTATAAAGTTCATAATAAATAATCTCCTCTTTAGATGATTCTAGTTTAAAGAAGCACAAAACTTGTTTGTCAAAACATTTATTCCATAATGAGAGGAAAAATCATTTGAATATTTCTCAAAGCTCAAAGAAATTGTTAATCCTTAACAAGTGGAAGGATCCATTGAAGCTTTCTCAAATGTTAGAGGAAACTATTTTTATAAAGATAAAGAGATATTATAAAGAATGTTCTTTAGGTCATTGGTTCAACTAATTAGTATCTTCTATTTTTTGGGTGGGGATGGAGAGTGGCATTCACTTCTAGAGAATGTGTAATGTGAAGATTTTTTAACTTTGTTATGATATCATTTTGGTTGGAAGATAGAAGTTTTTTTATCCAATTAATATTGAAAGTACTAAGAGGCTAGATAAAATGACACTCGAAGTATAATGTTAACACCAACAATAGGCATGGTGAAAAACAAAGTGTTGTTTTGAAAATTCCCATCATCAATAAAATGGTGGAAAACAAAGAGCCATTTTGAAAATTCCCATCATGAATGAGACTTACCTTCTAAAGCATGATGAAAAATATCCATTGTCGACTTTTCCTTGAATGTTATATATGTGGCAAACAAAAATGTTCATATTCTCAACCTTGTTCAAATTGATATCATTATAGAGTAAATTTATTTTTTCATTTGTCTATGAAGTGAACTCCACTTATATATCATCATTAGAACACATTTATATTGAATTCACGTAAGATTTGCATATGGTTTCATCTACTTCAACCAAATATCATGGAGATTATGTGTAACACTGTAACATCCCCAACCACCCACAGGTCGGGGCATGCTACCTACAAGCCCTCCCTTGGACTTCTTTCTCTTACCGATACCTTTTTAAAATTTCAGGATGCATATAAGAAAATAATTTAATGACATGCACAACAATATCCAGCAAACATGCATAATCTAAGATTTAGTTAAACAATAATTAAAATACATAGCGGAATACATTCATACACAGATAATAATATCACAACAAAGAGCACTTATATTTATAAAAAGGGGACACCAACTGGCTGCAGACCAAGGACGTTCCACCCAACCGTAGACACCACTTCTCCAAATCTCAACAATAGTGTCACCCCCGAGCCAGGGATATGAATCCACAATGACAGTTCCATAGTGTACTTGGGTTCCCAAACTATTCAGCTCTCAATCTCTCACGGGTTTCCCAGCACCCACAACAATCCAAGTACCCAACTCTCTTATACCTAGCATGTACCGCCCAAGAGAATGGACACCCACCCTTCTCTTGCACGCAGTCCCTCAGGCAATCCTTCTCCTTTTTCCAGGGCCTCCAGCACAGCTAGTCCAGAATCTCAATGTTGGAACTCTCAGGACTCACAGTTGTGAGCAAAACAGGACATGGGCCAATTTATCTCAGACATGCAGGCCCCAGGTCATGGTTGGATTGCACCAACGACCATTACAACCAACTATCTCGTGGCTAATTCTTAACAGTTCCTTTCCCTTTTCCAAGCCAAGACACARGTGAGGATGGATCAATGGAYGGGTAAGTGAGTGCATGGAAGGGCGTGAGGGAAAGAATGGTRCGAAATGCAGGAGTGAAGGAGTGGACAAGCCAACAACTAACCCCACAATCAGACCAGGGATGGGTTTAAGTATCTCTTGTGGGGAATCAAGAACCTCCTGGCCTTCCCCAAGAAGCTCACGTAATTGATCCCCTTCCTTAGACAAAAAGGGTAATTAACATAGGAATAAACATTTAGCCCCTCAAGCCCCCTCTCTTGTGGAATCAAAGCCCATTATAACTCTAGTCCTTGTCCGTCTAGCAGCCAACGATGTGTTTATTATTAATAATGATCAAAACATTACATTTCTTGGGCATACTAGCCCTTTAATAATAGTTTGGGCACCCAGGCCTCTCAACATTGTAACAATACATTATTTAAAATGGGGATTCGAAACCTGGGGTGTTACGTCCCCTCCCCCTTATCTTGGCATTATCCTCAATCCATATACAAAATAGAGATCAAAATATCATATTTATTAAAAAAGCCACAGGTACTCTGCCTGCATGGCATCTTCATGCTCCTAGGTAGCATATTCAGGACCGTAGTAGGTCCACTAAACTTTACCAGCTCTATAAATTGATTCCAAAGCATTTTGACCTTTCTATCCAATACCCCCACTGGCTAAACCTGAAAGTCTCCCTCCTCTACCTGAATCAGATGCCAATCAATAACATGGTTAGGGTCATGTACATATCTATTTAGTAAAGATACATGAAACACATTATGCACATTCATGGAAGTAGGCAATGCAAGCATGTATGCAACTAGCCCTATTCTGTCCAATATTTCAAATGGACCACAGAATCTGGCTGCCAGCTTTGTACAACTACCCAATTTCAAAGATCTTTTCTTGGGCTTCACTTTAAAAAGTACATGCTCCCCTACTTTAAATTCTCTAGCTTTCATGTTCTTGTCTGCATAAACTTTTTGTCTATCTTGAGATGCCTTTAAATTTTGCTTGATCTTAACCACCTGGTCTTCCATGTCCCTTAGCAGTTCCGGACCAAGTACCACTCTATTTGTTGGGTTGTCCAAGCTTACTAGAGTATCGCATTTCCTACCATACAAGGCTTCAAATGGGCTCATTCTTAATGAAGCTTGATACCCATTATTATATGCAAACTCAACCAAGTGGAAGTAATCTTCCCACTTAGATGGCTTATCCATCACATACATTCTGAGCATGTCTTCAATTATTCGATTGACCCTCTCTATTTTCCCATCTGTCTGGGGATGATATGTTGTGCTAAAGTTTATATTTGTGCCAAATCCTTTAAACAATCCCCTCCAGAAATTGGAGGTAAACTTTGTATCTCTGTCCGAGACAATTGTCCTAGGTATCCCATGCAACCTAGCAATTTCCTTCATGAAAATTTATGCAATATTAACTGTTGTATGTGTTGTCTTCACAGGCACAAAATGAGCAGCCTTTGTTAATTTTTCAACCACCACCATGATTGAATCATGTTGCTTATTCGTTCTGGGTAATCCTGTGATGAAATCCATGGTGATCACTTCCCATTTCTTCTCTGGGATTGACAATGGTTGCAACAACCCTGTTGGGTTCCTATGCTCAGCCTTCACCTTCTGACATTCCATACATTGAGCGATGTAATCAACAACATCTTCCTTTATTCTCGGCCAAAAGAACTGGCTTCTTACTGTTGTAATCGTTTTCTGGTAACCGAGATGTCCAGCATAAGGAGCATCATGCATTTCCATCAGTACCGAATTCTTCAGTTCTCCAAAACTAGAAACATAGATTCTATTTTTATGCATGAGTAATCGATCTCCCTTTATCTCATTCTCCTTTATTTTCTGTTGTACATCTCCTTTCTATAAGATTTCCTTTACCTGTAGGTAATGCTAGTCTATAACAAGACCATCTAAAATTCTACTCTTCATGTCTAACTGATGCATACTGACAACAGTAGCATGCATGGTATGCAATCTTCTACTAAGTGCATCAACAACTTTATTCTCCTTGCCCTTGATATGCTTGATATCGAAGTCATATTCACTTAAAAATTCCAACCATGTTGTTTTCCTGGCATTCAATGTTGGTTGTTCAAAAAGATACTTCAGGCCAATGTGGTCTGTCCTTAATTATAATTTCTTCCCCATGAGATAATGCCTCCACATCCTCAAGTCGTGAACAGTGGCAACAAGTTCCAATTCATGCGTGGAATAGTTCCTCTCATGTTCCTTAAGATTTCTAGACTCATATCCAATGACATGTCCATTTTGCGTGAGGACTCCCCCAAGTCCTTCCTTACATGCGCCTGTACATACCACAAAAATTTCATTTGGGTCAACAATCTTTAACACGGGTGCACAAGTAAGTAATTCCTTCAACAGATTAAAATTCTTTTCACACTTGAGTGTCTATTCAAATTTAGTTCCCTTATTTTTCAAAGAAGTGATGGGATGAGCAATCTTAGAGAACCCTACTATGAACCTTCTGTAGTATCCAACTAATCCCATAAAAGGTCTGACGCCTGACACATTATTGGGTGTTGGCCATCCTCTAATGGCTTCGATCTTCTCTGGATATAATGCTATGCCCTGCTCTGAAATAATGTGTCCCAAGTAATGAATTTTCTTTTGATAAAAATAACACTTACTCAACTTGGCATAAAACTGATGTTCTCTCAGCACTTGCAATACTAGTCTTAAGTGATGTTCATGCTCCTCTTCATACTTACAATAGATAAGTATGCCATCCAGGAATACTATGACAAAATTATCCAAATAATTTATAAATATGCCATTCATTAAGCACATGAATACAGCTGGTGCATTGGTCAGTCCAAATGGCACCACTACAAATTCATAATGCCCATACCTGGTCCTAAAGGCTGTCTTATGAATGTCTTCTTCCTTGATTCTTACCTGATGGTATCCTGCCCTCAGGTCAATCTTTGAAAATATCTTTTCTCCTCTCAGTTGATCAAAGAGGTCATCAATTCGGGGTAGAGGATACTTGTTCTTTATAGTGTACTTGTTCATCTGTCGAAAGTCAATACACAGCCTCAAGGTTCCATTCTTCTTTTTGACAAAAAGTATTGATGCTCCCCAAGGTAAAACACTTGGACGTATGTACCCTTTCTTCAACAGTTCCTCCAACTGCATTTTTAATTCTTTTAACTCTGGTGTGCTCATTCTATAAGGTGTTTTTGACACCAGGGCAGCTCCTGGTGCTAAATCAATTGAGAAATCTATCTCCCTCCTTGGTGGCAATCCTGGTATTTCTTGGAATACATCTTCAAATTCCTGTAGTACCGAGAAATATTTAAGTCTTGGCCCTTTTGTATTATCTGGCTCTTCCACATGAGCTACATACAATTGACATCCTTTCCTAAAACATCTTTTTAGCTGTAAGGCTAAAATCTCCCTTATAGAGATGGGTCTTGGAACTCCTTTCACAGTGATTTGTTTTCCATTTCCATCAAGACATGTAAATGTCTTGTTATGACAATCTAGGACAACATGATGCTTGTCCAACCAATCCATTCCAATCAGAATATCATAATACTCCAATGGTATGATATTTAGATCAATACTAGTATTCATGCCATTAAGACTTATGGAACAACTTTTGACCATATCATGGATTCTTCTTTTAGTTCCAGTTGCTAACTGAACCAAACTTGCTTTTCCAAGTTTACTTTTCTCCAAATATAACCTATCCACTATCTTAGGATCAATGTAACAATGAATTGCTCCTGAATCAATCAAAATAGCAATAGGCTGATTTATGATCTTACCTTCCACCTCGATCATATTGGATTGGTACTCTGCTTGTCAATCATTTAAAGCTGCATAGATTCTTCCCATATCTTCGACTGTTGTAGTCTCTTGGATGTTGTGCATAGTCTTCACTCTGTCCTTTCTGTGTGGGCAATCCTTGTACATGTGATCTTCCTTGCATCCCCAACATTGGATTGGTGGTCTCCCCCTTTTTCCCAAGGAATCTTTCTTCTTGGAATCTTTCTTAGCATACTGATCTTAATGATTTCTATTAGGCTTGTTCCTATTGGAGGGAGGTTTGAATCCTTTCCTCCTCTGATCAGACTTCACATTTTTCTTGTCCTTCCAAGATTTTTGCAAGGATTCTCTTCCCTAGCCTTGCTCATACAAGTATTTAGCCTTCCTGATGGCATCCATCAAGGTCTTGGGTTCATCATACTTGATCTTTTCCTTATAAAAGGATGGCAACCCACTTAGAAATATCTGTATTTTCACTTTCTCATCACCAATGAGCCTGACATACTTTAACAATCCCAAGAACTTATTCTTGTATTATGTCATATTCATGCTTCCCAACCGGAGTTCAAAGAGATCCTGCATTTTCTTGTCATAGAAATGCTCTGAGAGGTACTCCTTCTAGAAGTACTTCTTGAACTACTTCCAAGTGATCCTACTTTCATTAACATGTTCCACTTGCTTCAGTTGGTCCCACCACATTGAAAGTTTCCCATGTAAATGGTAGGTGGCAATCTTGGCTTCCAGGTTGGACAAATAGTTATGCAACTGAAAATATCTCCTGAGCCCAAGCAACCATGCTTCGACATCATCTTCCTTTTCTCTTTCACCCTCAAAGGAAGGTGGCTTGAGCTTCTTCATCTCTCCTTGCAAACTATCTACCTCTTGTTTCCTTCTTTGGTGTCTAACATGAGACACCTCGGGACTACTTACGGGATCATCTGATGCATAAAAATTTATTTTTGAGTAAGGAGGTGAGTGGTGTCCATGAGCTCTGCTAGCACTTCTGGAATAACCAACTCTTCCATGATCATCCCTTCTTTCATGGCACCTTCCTTCTTCCTCTTGTATTGAGTTTGATCCGTTCTTCGTTTGTCTTTGCAACTGATTTAAGCTCTGCAACACTCGAGAATTTATCTAACTTTTCTCCCTGATCAGTCTCTTGTTGTCTTCTTATAGGTTTTCACTTCCATCTTCAAGATTCTTACCGATTCTATTAACGTTTCCTTCTCTCCTTTTCCCTTGCATCCATTGGACTCTGTCTCTACATTACCAACTCTGGTATTCTGGCCTTCGACCTCCTTATCATGACTGGAGGCTCCCTCACATTCTTCCATTTCCTCAATACGCATCCTGAGTTGATGTGCTTAAGTGCCTTAATTCTACAAAATGTGCAAGTGACCATTTTGTTAGAATTATGCATATGATAAACAAAATTGCCAAACCATGCTATAGGTCTCTTTCTTTTTTTTTCTCATGGAGATCATATCCCCATTCTCCGAAAATAACAATGTCTTGTTATCCTTGGTTGACACAGAGTTTTATCTTGCACAGGCTCTTCCTTCAAACCACCTTCCCAGGTGACCATGACTAGAAAACCGTAGCTAAATCCTTCCTTAGCACTTTTCTGTCTCGAAGACCACCAATTTGGCCCTTAGCCCTCCTTCCCTTAGCTCTCAATATGAATATGACCATGACCATGACCCTGCAGTTAGCTGAAAAAGTGCTTGTCCAGAGCTTTGAGACTTCGAAACTTTCAGCCATGACCAGATCAATGGTCCTCGTCCTCTTTCACGATCAACGATCGAGATCCACTTCAAGATTCCACACTTTGGGAGTCTCAACTTTCCTCGCTTGCCTCCGCCTAAAATGATTTTACCCAGAGTTCATGATTTGTCGATGGGTG
>SNQJ01S0057744.1:56635-67853 GCA_010110895.2 Picea sitchensis
CTCTATTTGTTGATGACCTTACCTCCATTCCCATAGATGAGATTCCTCCTTCCGATTATTTTTTCAGTACAAAAAGGAAGGTCGTCCTGAAATAGGAGATGCATAAGAAGGAGGGGAATATGGTTAAAAACCATAAAGTCTTGATTGACGGACAAAATTTGGAGGAAGAGGATTTCGCTACAGAGATAGTAGGTTCCATGGGAGCCATGGCAACAACAAACTTTTTTACCATGGGAAAAATGAGAACCAAGATAAAGAAGAGTTATAAAATCATAGCACAATTACAAGAGCAGTTAAAAAATGTTGAGGATAATATTAGAGAAGAAATGAGTAAAATCTTGGAGCAGACAAGGGTTGCCGAAAGGTTAGAGGTTCAAATACTCAAAATGAGCCTAGAAGAAATGAGCCAAAAAATACAAGCAAGTCAGCGATAGATCACTCAGCAAAAGGAGCATGCATAACAGTTACAGGCTAGATTAATATTGATGGAAGATCAAATTATAGATCATTGGAGGTGCATTCAAAAATAGAAGCCGGACAACAGAAATTAATTTCCAAGATAGAGATTGTTCAGAATTACTTTCAGGAAGTAGATAATGCCTTTGATAATATTATCCTGAGGGGAAAAAATCCAAAGCAGTGAGGATTACTCTCCAAACGGCAATTATATATTCAACAAGTGAGGAGGTATCCAAAACTATGAAAGTATCAGCCACAAAGCAAGTCAGAGGCGACATCATGCTCAAACTATGGGAAACCAACATAACTGAAAGTAAAAGAATAGTCAAAGAAATCAGAGATGAATGTGAAGAAGTTTTTGATCTTTTAGACAAAGAGTGTTTAAATATTGGAAAGGGAAATTGTATAGGACTTCTGGGACAGATCAATATTGAAAGACATCAATTAAATTTTAGGGAAAATTTGAGTGAAATCCAAATGGAAATTTCGCAACTAAGAAAAATGGATGTCACCCTATTCGACAGGTTATTAGTTGAGCCTAACTTAAAACTGCAGTCAATAATGTTTGCAGCTAAAGGAGTTGATGATCGTCTTTCAAAGATTCAGAGAAAGGTTTATTTGTTCGAGGCAAGAGACCTTCCAGAACCCCCCAGAATTTTTACACAGTTTCTAGAGAAATGCACTAAATGTATTGAATCAAAAGAAGGAGAGACATCAAAAAAGTAAAAGTATTATTTGGAAGAGATTTACTTCCAAGAAAATGGAAAAATGGAGAAGATCATGAAAACGATTTTGGATCTATTTTTTAACAAATAGTTAGTCTCTAAGAATTAGGAAATCACCAACCGTCCTAAGATTGGTGGTTTTGTATAAATGTAATTTTTCAAGACAACGAAGGGTTTTTTTTTGGAGGGATTGTAAAGAAAAAACTTCATTTTGCCTTAATTAATACAATATAGATTGAAGATTCCAGATCTGGTCAAGCCTAAGTTATGTGTGTCTCTGTCATTCTACTTTTATTTCATACTTCCATTTGAAGTATTTCATGTGGTAATTGCTATTATAGTGATTGAATAGTCAGATTATCTAATCGTTTGCAATTTTTCCTTTGTATCAGCTTTCAGCGGATATAAGACCTATGAACATTTTAGGACTCTGAAATTGTATGCTTCTGCAAAGTTATCATCCCTCTTTATTGTATTAACTTAAAATGAGATTCCTCTTAAATTGATGCCTCATTTTTGTTATACAACTACATGTTTCCTTTTCTTTCTTCATTCCATGCACTGTCTCTTTTAAAATTGACTCAGATACTAGACAAGGCCTTCATTTCTGTTATACTATTGATCCATAATTTGGGAGTTTTGTTCGTATTAATTCAAACCAAAAATCTACGACCCTTAAAGGATATTTTTTTCTTTTTTTGACTTAAAAGAAAGGAAACCCTTTGCTTTCATGATTGTTCTAGTTACCAGACAGCCTAATATAGAACCTGGTCTATCTGATCAGACGAGCATTGCGTTAAACCTATTCAATACCATCTTAAAAACAACAAATACACGGGTAGAACTTGAACGTTCATGGGTTGCAATTGAAAGGGATATTAGCATTCAAGAACAATGGGAAGCTAGACAGAGACAGTTAAGGAACCAACTGTGATCTCGGTTTCCTTTAAACTAGTCTTTTTACCCATTAATTATCTCTACCATTTTAGATGCCTTGATGGTATACTTTAGAGCCTTAAAGTATAAACTCGGGAACAACATAATACATCATTGTGTGTAGATCGACCGCAATAAAAGAGTAAGGGGGACTAAGCTCCACTAGGTAGGGAAAAGGAAGGTATATGAGACTAGGATAAATGGGTAATATTGAGGGATTAACTCTAAGGGAATATTATATTCTGATTCCTAAAATATTATGGTAAGGATAATTATTTTATCCTAAGTCTCATGAAAGAGGGAATGAATCACAAGTGGAGAGAAACAAGCTCTAGGAGAGTCATGTGTCAATCATAGCGCATGAAAATATATGTGGGGGAAAATAGTTTGTTTTGGGCATCCTTCCCCATTCACCAACGTAGTCACTCTCACTTAGGATTCACGCAGACATCCATTGACTCCATGAGTCCCACCTCTCCATGCCTCACACATACCTTTAGTGGTAATCCTGGACATTTCCTGTGAAGTGCAACGCACAAGTACGTCTATAAAAACATAAGTATCAATTATGTGTTCAATTGCATGTTGTGTATTTGTACATGTTTTTATATTGTGAGCATTGCTTGTGTATGTTGTATGTATAGGCATATTGTTATTCCACATGAATCTGTGTATTAGCATAATGTATTGTTTGTTTAAGTTATATATATGCAGATGAAATTATTGTAAGTTTTGATGTGGCATGACCCAGTCTGGGTAGGATGTGTATGTTACAATGTATTAAGTTCTGCAAGATTTTTAACTGTGGCATTGGCCCGACCCTAGGTGGTCAGGGATGTTACAATATAGTATTAGAGCTCCATTTTTCAACATGGAGCCTGGCTGGGCCGTGTAAGTGGAAATTGAAGTAAAAATTTTCAGAGTGTATTGTTGTTGAAATGGACAAAATCTGAGTTTCAGAATGTCCATGAGTGCCAAGAGGGCATTGAGAGAACACATTAGCTATGTATGAAAGCTGAGGAGGTATAGCGGTTCGAGAAATCCAACAGAGGAAAGAAACCACTACAACCATGGTTTTGGGGCCATAAAGTTTATATTTGGGCCATCGGATTTGTTCAGGACAAGGCAGATCCCTCACAGCCATTGGATCTAGGGAAGTAGCGTAGTAGTTGACCCTCAAGTCCTTCGAACTTTGTTGCTTCGACAATTTTCAAGTCTTTGATGAAAAGGAGGCAAAATCCCTAAAGCTCTGAAGTCCTAGAGTGGATCTACATAGTAGATCATTTGGGAGAAAGTGGATCATTGGATCCCTTAGGTGGTTCAATAGTTCGATGTTTGGGGAAATTTGTTTGGGGTTGTGCAGAGTGGAATTTTTACTGAAGTCCCAAAGTTCGGAACCAATCTAGACTACCCATTATTAGAGACATGTGTCTGTAGATTAGCAAGTGTTTGGAATTTCAATGTCTGACAGTTCAAGGGTGGGGTGGTGTTCAACAACGAAATCCTCCAAAGCCCGAAGTTTCGAAGTTATGGAGCTTCGAAGTCCCGAAGCTCTAGGGAAAACCTGTTCGGAAGTTCCACATTCGGGTATTTTGATGTGCTCTGGTGTAGGATTCTTCGAATTCCTGAATCTCGAAGTCTTTGAGCGACGGAGTGACACGATGATGTCACCTGGAGTGACATTGACCTGATCGAGAGTTTGAAAGCTTGTCGATCGGGAGTTTTTAAGTGTACAGATGAGAATTTTTTCGAAGTCTCGGAGCTCCAAAGTCTCGAAGATCCAGGGAACAATTGTTCAAAAGTTTGACATTTGAGAGTTATCAAGTATGTGGGTGTAAAATATTCTAAAGCTCGAAGTGTCAAAGTCCAGGAATGTTGGAGTGATGTGGCATGATGACGTCACCTAGCTTGATATGGACCTATTCGAACATTCGGCGTTTGGGAGTTTTGAAGGGTGTTGTTGAAGGAACCTTTGAAACCTGGAGTTTTGAAGTCACGAAGCACCGGAGTGACATGGTCTGCTGACATCACCTAAGGTGACATGGACACACTTGATGCTTGCCATTTGTCATCGTGTTTCATTATTTTCAAAGACCTTTTATGCCAATTAGAACTCGACACATGTCACATGTCATATTGGTCCATGTGTTATCTCCTTATTCCACCATGTAGCACCCCCCTGGTGTGTGGTTGCTGATGAGACTCTGAGAGTTCGTCAGTTCAGAGTTCGGGGAAATGTGAGTATATTGATGCAAGAACCTCCAAAGCATGAAGCCTTGAAGAGTTTCTCTAAGTGTTCGTCAGTTCGATGTTCAGAGGAAACAGGGTATGATGAAGGGAAAACCTTTGAATCTCAAAGCAGTAGAGTGCTAGACTAATGAAACGCCAAAGTGCCATCTCGAGAATTCAGAAATTCGACGTTCGTGGAAATGTGTGTATGATGAAACAAGAATCTACGAAGTGAAAAGCTCCAGAGAGCTTCTATGGGAAAGTGCAAGTTCGGTGTTAGGAGGGAACAATGTGTGGAGTAAGCAGAACTTACAAATCTTGAAGTTTCGAAGTCCTGAAGCTCTAAAGTAGCGGAGCCCCGAAGATCTGAAGATGTATACTGCAAGAGTTCGTCAGTTCGGTGTCCAAGAGAAATAAGGAAAGAGGTAGTAAGAGCCTCTGAAGCCCGAAGTTATAGAGCCTCGAAGTCCCGAAGCTCTTGATAAGAGCATATCATCTAAGCACTCGGGCATAGCCCTTGATCATATGAGACTTCGGTTGAGATAAAAGAGGGCTAGTGTTGAATTGTTGTCTTCAAAGACAATTTTTTCAAATATCCATAACTTTTAGCTCAAAACTAAGAATTGAGCAAGGGAGCAACCATTGGAAATATATTGGACAATAGAACATAACTATTCACCCAAAAAATTGAGTTGAATAGTTAATTTCTCATAAAATCAGAAGAAATAAGTTTGATATATTATTGGATCAGAATGGTTCCTAATTTTGTTAAATCAATCAGCCAAACAAAGTTCTGTTGGCTGCACATTTTGCATAGCTAACAACTGTAAGATTAGAATCAGGATCAACTCAAAGTGCATAGAGATGGAGGATGCACAAGGGGCTTATATCCAGAAAGATGAGATCAGAGGGATGTATGTCCATATTGGTATTGAAGGAACAAACTCGAATGGACATGGATAAGGAAAGGATGAAAACATGAATATGGTAGAGACCATTAAAAATTTGTAGAAAGATGTCCAAAATCATAAATTCGATAATGAAAGGCTTATGGAATCCAAGGAAAAACAGGAGGACTTCAACATGAATTTAATGCAGAGCCTGGACATAATTGAAAAGAAGTTGGATAAGGAGAAGGGCTCAAGCAAATAAAGAAGCCATAGGTCTTTTGATGAGAAAGGAAAATCAAGGAGTGTTAGTAGACATCACCATCACTCCCCAAGTCATTCCAATAGGAGAGCACACAACAACTCAAGTACATCCCTTGTTAGGAAGCATCATAAGAGGTCTGGGGTGGATGGAATGCAAGGATAAATGAACAAAATCAAACCTCCTACATTTGATGGTGAGCACAAGAAGAATGAAGATGTCAAGACATGGATGTTAGGCATGAGAAAGTATTTCCAATTGCATAATTATTCTTCACATGCAGAAGGAAGAATCATTATCTATCAACTCAAGGGAAAGGCATCCATGTGGTGGGATCAACTTGAACAAGTGCAACACATTAAAGAGAAAAATGTTACTTGGAAGGAATTCAAGAAGCATTTTGAAAAGAAATACTTGACTAAGAGAAACTATGACAAGAAAATGAAGGAGTTATTTGAACTCAAGATTGGAAGTATGACCATTGATGAATATGAGAGAAGATTTTTGGAACTATTAAAGTATGTCTCCTTCATCAAGGATGAGACAGTTAAGATTCAGAGGTATTTGAGTGGGTTTCCATATTTCATCAGTGACAAGATAAAATATGATCATCCCAAGACTTTGGAGGAGACCATAAGATGAGCTAAATTCCTATATGATCAACAGAAAGGAAAGCCAACTTTCCAAAAATCTTGAGAAGACAAGAAGAAGTTCAAGATGGAGTAGAGGAAGAAGGGAAAAAACCACCATTCTTAATAAACATTCCTCATGGGCAGCCTACTTCTATAGATCCCAAATCGATTGAGACAGGTGGGAAAAGGCCAAGGTATCCACCCATTCAATCTTGGGGTTGTAAAGGAGATCATATGTATAGAGATTGTCCTCAAATAAGTGAAAAAGTGAGAGTTGTTCACAATGTACAACAAGCTAAAACAATGGAGGATGTGGGAAAAAATGTACCCAGGATCTATACAACCCTGGACAACAAGCAAGAAGAATTCCAATCACACATGATTGAAGTGGAAGGTATGATCAACAATCAAGCCATTGCAATTTTAATTGATTTGGGAGATAGTCATAGTTATATAGATCCTAAGATGGTGGAAATATTGCATTTTCCAAGAAGTAAGCATGGAAAGTCTTGGTTGGTGCAGCTGGAAAATGGAGCCAAAAGAAAATTCAATGAGATGGTTAAGTCATGTCCAATGGACATGAATGGGCTGAGCACCAAGGCAGATTTGAACATCTTTCCTTTACGTTCCTATGGCTATCTAATTTGGATGGATTGGTTGGACCAACATCATGTTGTCTTAGATTGTCATAGCAAAGCATTTACTTGCTGGGATGGGGAAGGGAAACTAAGGACAATCCAGGGAATTCCCAGGGTAGTAACTGTCAGATAAATATAGACATTATAGTTGAAGAAGTGTTATAGAAAGGGTTGTCAAATATTTGTAGCCCATATGGAAGAAACACCTATGGATAAGGTGTCAAATATTAAAGATTATGTAGTCCTAAAGAAATTCAAAGATGTATTTAAAGAAATACCAGAACTACCCCCTAAAAGAGATATTGATTTCTCTATAAATATGATGCCTCTAGCAGCTCCAGTATCCAAGACTCCTTACAGGATGAGTACACCAGAACTGAAGGAGTTGCAAATGAAACTTGAAGAGCTTATGAAGAAGGGTTATATATGCCCAAGTGTGTCACCTTGGGGTGCTCTAGTATTATTTGTGAATAAGAAGGATGGAACATTGAGACTTTGTATTGACTTCACGCAATTGAACAAAGTAACTATAAAGAATAAGCATCCTTTGCCAAGGATCAATGACCTCTTTGATCAGTTGAAGAATGAAAAAATATTTATAAAGATTGATCCCAGGTCAGGTTATCATAAGGTAATAATTAAAGATGAATACATCAACAATATTTCCTTCAGAACAAGGTATGACCATTATGAGTTCACAGTGGTGCCATTTGGGTTATCAAATGCACTAGTTGTTTTCATGTTTTTAATGAATGGTGTTTTTCGAGAATACTTAGATAAGTTTGTCATTGTCTTTTTGGATGACATTATTATATATTCCAAGTTGAAAGAAGAGCATGAGTAGAAATTGAAGATGGTACTGCAAGTATTAAGGGAGCATCAATTGTATTCCAAATTGAGCAAGTGCTCATTTTATCATAACCAAATTCATTATTGGGGGCATATCATATTCGAGGAAGGGATAACAGTGGGCTCTGGAAATATTGAGGCCATTAGAGGATGGTCAACGCCAAACAATGTGACAGAATTCAAATCATTCATAGGCCTTGCAAGACATTGAATAATATTTATTGTAGGATTATCAAAGATTGCACACCCAATAACTTCCTTGAAAAATAAGGGAGTGAAGTTTCAGTGGAAATTGGAGTGTGAAAAGAGTTTTCAACAATTGAAGCAATTATTAACCAGTGTTCCAATTCTGAGGATTGCTGATACAAATGAAGATTTCATTGTATGCACAGATGCATCTAAAGAAGGACTCGGTGGAGTCCTCAGTCAAAATGATTTTATTGTATGTTATGAATCAAGGAAGTTGAAGGAACATGAAAGGCACTATGCCACTCATGATTTGGAGTTGCCATCCATAGTGCATGCCATGAATAAGTGGAGACACTACCCATGGGGAAAAGGTTTGAGTTAAGGTTATACCATCATGGTCTAAAATATTTATTTGGACAACCAACTCTAAATGCCTGGCAGAGCAGGTGGTTAGAATTTATCAGTGAATATGACTTTGATATAAAGCATATCAAAGGGAAAGAGAACAAGGTGGTTGATGCACTCAGCAAAAGAGTGCATGAGTTGCATGCTACAACCATAAACATGTACCAATATGATATGAAAGACAAAATATTGGAGGCTGCAGAATTAGATTTGCAATACAAGGAATTAGTGGCAAAATTACAACAAGGTATTTTGCAGCAGAAATTTGAGGATTACAAGCTGGGAATTGATGAAATTCTCATGTACAGAAATAGAATTTATGTACCCAATTCTCAAGAGTTAAAAAATCTGATATTGTGGGAAATGCATAATGTACCTTATGTTGGACACCCATGGTATTAGAAAACTATTGCATCTGTCAAGAGCCAATATTATTGGCCAGGCATGTAGAAAGAAATTGCAGAGTACATTTCCAAATGTTTTGAGTGTCAGACGGATCCAGGCTGAGCATAGACACCTAGCTGGGTTGTTGTAGACAATACCCATTCCTGAGTGGAAATGGGAAGTGGTGATAATGGATTTTATTACCAAACTACCCATAACAAGCAAGAAATATGATGTTATCATGGTAGTGGTGGACAAGCTTACCAAAGGTGCTCATTTCATTCCAGTAAAGCTTACTCACAAAGAAACTAACATTGATGATATTTATATAAGAGAAATTGCTCGATTTCATGGTATACCCAAGACAATTGTGTCTGGTAGAGATCTGAAGTTTACCTCGAATTTCTAGAAATGATTGTTTAAAGGATTTGGAACAAATTTAAATTTTAGCACAACTTATCATCCATAATCTGATGGGAAAACAAAAAGGGTGAATCAAGTGATTGAGGATATGTTAAGGATGTATGTGATGGATAAACCATCAAAATGGGAAGACTATCTACACTTGGTAGATTTTTCTTACAACAATGGGCACCATGCATCTTTAACGATGAGCCCATTTGAGGCACTTTATGGCAGAAGGTGCAACACACCAGTAAGCTGGGACAACCCTGTAGATGGAGCAGTGGTTGGGCCAGAGTTTCTCAGGGAAATAGAAGAGAAGATGTCAAAAAATAAGGTAGAATTTAAAGGTTGCTCAAGACAGGAAGAAAAGCTATGCTGATAAGGGAAGAATTCACAAGGAATTCTGCATGGGTGATCATGTATTCTTTAAAGTGAAGGCCAACAAAACTTCCCTGAAGTTGGGAAACTGTTCAAAGTTGGTAGCTTATTTTTGTGGGCCATTTGAAATCCTAGAGAGGATCGATCATGTATCTTATATGCTTGCATTACTTGCATCTATGTCTATTGATAATGTATTCCATGTGTCATTGCTAAAAAAGTATATACCTGATGTTAATCATATTGTTGATTGGAATGTGATTCAGGTGGAGAAAGAAGGAACTTTTCAAGTGCATCCAGTGTGCATATTGGACTGAAATATCAAGCAACTCTGAAATCGATCCATAGAGTTAAAGGTCCAATGGACCTAGTACGGTCCTGAGGATGCAACTTGGGAGCATGAAGATGCTATGCGGGAAGAATACCTGCATCTTTTTGAAGAATTTTGAAAATATTGATAGTAATATGTAAATAAGTTGCACTGAGGACAGTGAAAAAATAAGGGGAGTGGATTGTAATACCCAAAAACTGAGCCCCAGTTGAATTGTAAACATGTTTTATAGGCTAGTGATCCAAGTGATTATAAGCTAGGAGGCTTATGTGATGATTAGGTCGGAGAGCCTAGATGATAAAGGCTAGTGAGCCTATTTTTGTATATGTAAACACTCATATCATTAATATAATACATCGTTGCATGTAGATCGACCACGATAAAACACTAAGGGGGACTAAGCTCCACTAGGTAGGGAAAGGGAAGGGCTATGACACTAGGAAAAAGGGGTAAGATTGAGAGCTTAACTCTAAGGGAATATTATATTCTGATTCCTAAAAGACTATGGTAAGGATAATTATTTTATCCTAAGTCTCATGAAAGAGGGAATGAATCACAAGTGGAGAGAAAAAAAACTCCAAGAGAGCCATGTGTCAATCATAGTGCATGCAAATATATGTGGGGTAAAATAGTTTGTTTTGGGCATCCTTCCCCATTCACCTATGCACTCACTCTCACTCATCATTCACCGAGGTAGCCATTGACTCCATGAGTCACACCTCTCCATGCCTCACACAGACCTTCAACAGTAATCCCATACATTTCCTGTGAAGCACAACATGCCTATACTTTTCTTGAGCATGTACCATGCCTTAACCATTTGTTGTTGTTGCCAATGCAGTTCCTAGCCTGAGCATGGTAATTTACTTCATCTGTTCCATAATCATTTTCTATTGTTTCTTTCACCTAATCCTGTTTCTAGATGACTAGAGAGTTGAATTGAAGAGGCAGGTTGTCAGGCTCGTGGATTGAACAAGCAGGTTGTCAGGTCTGTGAGAAAATATGTCTAGGTGAGAGAGTTTGTTGGGAAAGTGATTTCTTGAGGGAGCCCAACTGTAGCTATAGTTCTCTGAGAATTCATTTCCAGCCTGCTACTGAAGCCCTGGAAAGGAATTGGGGAAGCCGAAGGACTGTTGAGAAGAGAAGGGGCACACTTCCTAGGGTGGGGTAGGCATGTGGGGAATGAGAGGTTGTAGGTTGTTAGTTTGAGTTGGCATCCTGGAACGAAATCCTTCCTATTGACTATGCAACTTCTAGTTGTCTTAGCCTAGCCTAGGAATCCCTTTACCTGGATGGAGTTTAGTCCCAGCTCAAGGGTGACCCATTGTTGAGAGTGATGAGCATCATGGTCTAAGATTGGGAGGTTCGTGGAAGGTTTGCACGTAGTTGTTGGTATTCATGTGTTCAATTGCATGATGTGTATTTGTACATGTTTTTATATTATGAGTATTTTCTGTGTATGTTGTATGTATAGGCATATTGTTATTCCGCATGAATTTGTATATTAGC
>SNQJ01S0057744.1:67997-78843 GCA_010110895.2 Picea sitchensis
GGCATGACCCTGGGTGGTTGGGGATGTTACACCTCCCTAACTCCTCATGTAGGTAGAATAATATATTTTCCATGTAATAAATGCCGACATTAGTTAATAAGGCCTATTTAATAAATGTGAACAAGTCGATGTGAGAAGACCTAATAGAAGATTCCACTTATACAAAGATATTCCTCTAGAATGATCTTTAGAAGATAGAATTAGTATAAATAAGAGTAGGAGGCATGAGAAATATTTGTCTTGAGAATTATTGTAATAGAGCGTTGCTCTGTTGGAGGTTTCCCACCCCCTCGAAGAGGCAACTGAACATTTTTTTATATCAATAAAGGTATCATTTTTTGCATTGTGGTTCTCTACATTTTGTTGTTCCATTGGTATTTTCTGCAGTATTTCTATTTTCTACTTATTATAATAGATCTTGTACCTAACAAGTGGTATCATAACACTTTCCTTTATGGAAACTACGTGAATTTTTTTCCAGGGTAGAGACCTGTATTGTTGGCGTCTTTAAAACACATAGTCCTATCATTCAGCGGGTAAAAATGCAATGGGGAATACTACACGCAAGAAATACAGACGATTTCATAAGGTTGTCTAGAAATCAATGTTTCACCTTGTTGGAAACCTCTATAACACATGTTGGCACCCTTCGAGTAGTACTGCATCAGACATAATATATACACAACCATCACTCCCACGTACTATCAGGTATATTAGGAATCCATTAGGTCTCCTAAAACTAGCCCTAGATCAGTCGATCGACCGCCTGACTACTATAGTGACACGAAGAACAACACTCGGGAAGATACTCTCTATTACCTGGGTAATCAGTTAGTACGGCTAACAGTACGGTCGATCCTCCTTAGTTGGTGCCTTGAGATATTGGGTAGAGTACTATTTTTGACCCTGCACATATATCAGATAGCTATATCACAAGGAAAATGCTTGTATGTAGGAACCATGTAAACCCTAACCCATGGGAAAGAAGCAAAACAAAAAAGGAACATACGAGATTTATTTATGGGCAACCTTGCGTCCTGCATCTTGGTTGCGAAATTCCTACAAAATGTTTCTTGTTAACAATTTGGGTCATTCGTCACTATAGTATTCTTCAAGCCAGAGAATAACTCTACGGAAGTTTTAAAAAAGAGTATATTGGTCCCACCGACACCTTTATTCAAGACCTATCCCATTGGATTCCTCTCTTTTCCCTGATCATAGTGGTACCTATAATTTTTAAGCATTTTTTTCAATGGACCTGACCCCCTTCCTGACGACCTTATTTGGGATCTATCCCATTGGATTCCCATTTTCTCCCCGATCATAGTGGTATCTATCACTTGTCAAAAAAAATTCCCGTGGACCCACCCACCCTTTCCGACACACTAATATTCCACGTATTCCATTGGATTCCTATATTTGAACTGATTGTAGTGGTACCTTTCACCAGTAACCCTTTTCCATGCGAACCCACCTGCCCCATTACTGTGTTTCACTTTCACCATGGCACACACCTGCAACCAAGACCTTGAAACCTGCCTCAATTCCACTCTAGATGCCAAAATGGAATACATAAAATAATAATGGTAGACATGCAACATTCCATGAAGAAGGAAATCATTAACCACCCCGACAACCAACTTGAATCTGAACAACGTGTTAACCCAAAATGTGTTTCTTCCTCTAATTTCCATAATCTTTCAATTCAACCCCCTTCATGATGATCTGCATCTTCCACGAGTGGAAGTGAACAAATTTGATGGCTCGAATCCCACTAGTTGGGTCACTCAAATGGAACATTACTTCTCCTTGCATGGCATCATGGATGACTTGGAAAAAATTCATTACAATGTCCTCTGTATGGATCATGAACACTAGAAATGGTGGCAATGGAGAAAAAAATCACATCAAGGGTATGTTGCTTGGAAACAGCTTCTGGTCGAACTTTATTAGCACTTTGACATCGACATACACTACTTAGGCCATTTTACCAAGTTGAAGTAGTCTAGTACAATGGAAGACTTTATTGCTGCATTTGAGAAATTGGCTTTCAGAACAGAGGGCATGTCTGGTGCCTTCTTCAGGGAATGCTTTATCAGTGGCCTAAAAGATGACATATTAGACCAGGTCCTCATGGATAGCCCCCAGATGTGGTTGGAAGATACTCAATGTGCCAAGGAAGCACAAAAGGTTGTTTTTTCCCATAACCAAAAACCATTTTTTCTTCCTTGCCTTCAACCTACCAATCCTTCCCCTCATGCTACTCCTTTCAAGATCCAGAAATTAACTCAGGCCGAAATGGTTGAACTCCAACTCAAGGGCCTTTTCTATAATTGTGATGAAAAATATTTTCTGGGGAACAAGTGTAAGGAACATAATATTTTATGTCCATTTATGAGGACTTTGTTGATGAGTAGGTCGAAGTTTCCCCGGTGGAAGAACTACCCCCAACAAATGCTCCTAATCCACCCTATGACCCACCATAATTTGAACGACTACTTTCGTTGCATGGTCTCACTGGATTCTTTTCTCCCCAAACCCTCAAGCTCATTGGATACATTAATCATATGAAGGTCATAATTCTTTTTGATAGTGGCATCACCCATAATTTTAATCATCGTCGCATTGCCGAGGAAATCAATTGTTATATCTTGATCATCAACAATTTTCAAATCATGATTTCCAATGGAGCCTTGATGAAATGTGGTGGGTGTTGTGAAAATGTGTGTCTCCAAATTGGTCAATACAACCTAAAATCTCATATTTTTGATATCGACATGAGTGGTTGTGAAATTTTTCTCGGTGTAGAATGGTTACGCACTCTTGGCCCCATCCTCATGGATTTTAAGGAATTAACAATGAAATTGCAACAAGAGGGACAATAGTATAAGTTCCAAGGCATCACAACAGGATCCCCTAAGATCATTAGTTCCCATCAAATGGAAAATATCCTCAAGAAAGGTCAATCGAGAATTATTTCCCAACTCCATTCCATTCAAGCAGTTGATACACCCTCTCTGCATCCTGACCTCCAATCTATCCTCTCCAAACACCAAGTTGTTTTTTCCACTCCCCATAGACTTCCCTCTTCCTATGGTGTTAATGACCATTCCATTCCTCTATTCTTGGGCAATCTTCCTCCCAATGTTCACCCTTATCATCATCCCTTTTCTTGGAATAATGAAATTAATAAAATTGTTCAAGAATTGCTCGATGCGTGTGTTTTCCTTCCTAGTACTGGCCCCTATTCTTCTCCTGTAGTCATGGTACTCAATAAATAAGGCACTTGGCACATGTGTCCAGGACTTTTCACCCTCAACAAACTCACCATGAAAGATAATTTTCACATTCTTGTCATTGATGATCTATTGGATGAATTGAGTGGTGCTCGATACTTTCCTAAACTTGATTTCCATTATGACTACCACCATATACGTATGAAAGAGGAAGACATTCCCAAGGCTACATTTAGAACTCRTGAGGGTCAATATGAGTTCTCGGTAATTCCCTTTGGCCTGTGTAATTCTCCCTCCACTTTCCAAAGTCTCATGAATCATGTATTCCATTTTATTACCCCTAGGTTGAACCCCAATTGAAATGTAATTATAGATGTGCACATAGGYTGGTGAGTGATCGGGAACTTCTTGGGCCAATGAGCCTGTTTTGTTTTTATCTAATTTCACTTTGAATTTAATGGAAAAACACAACTACATGCACACCATCCTGACAAGAAATAGTATGGGGGGTAAACTTCACTAGATGGGAAAGGGGGCTAAGGATCTAGGAAGGGAGCTAAGCCATGGGGCTTAAACCAAGGAAATATTAATAAAATATTTCTAAAGGCATGAACATGATTTTTGTCCTAAGTCTTTGAAAAATGGAAAAAAAATCACCAAGTGGGTTCAAAAGATAGTTTAGGAGATGACAAGTGTCAACCCAAGTGCATGCAAATTGACGCAAACCCCCACCCTCTCCCTGGGGGCTGTGCGACCTACCGATCTAGGATCGTTTGACTTCGGGATATGGATAATCGTGTGGGCTCCCTATGAGCCCTCAAAAATCCACCACATGGGTCCTACGTCTTCTTCCCGAATGTAAGATTTGATTTTCGAGGGTCCCTGAGCTCTAGAAAATCCTACAAGGGACCATGGGCTTAAAATCGTGGGCCTAAACCTCAAGTTTCCAAAGAACTTGGGACTTCGGAGCTATCGAATTTGGGAGTCACAATAGAATGACACCTCAATCCTTCCAAACACTGAAGTTACGAAGTGCTCAACCACAACAAGGATCAACGGTCCACAATTCCCACTCAAATCCAAAACAAGGGGTGACTTTGGGAATTTTGGCTTCGACGATTTTGCCCGCTCCAACACAGTATGCTCTCGGAGAGCTGAACCACAGAATACGCATGAGTAATAATCAAATGAACCTCATCTTCCGCTAGATGGACGATTCAGATTTTGTTTCGAACTTTGAAAGTCTGAGTTCACACAACGTAACCTATTGTATCTCTCGAATGTTGAAATGTCGAAGGTCCTCTCCTTCATCCACAGATCCTCCTTCGAATCTATGGTTGGGGTTTACTCCATTATTAGGGATTTAACACTCCTCGCCTCTACTCTCCCAGACTTTCGTTCTTCCGGACTCAATGATCCAATGACATGTGCCCATAGCAATCAACGCTCCAGGTTGAGTTTTTGACTTCGGAACTTTAGAATATTTCACTTCTTTGCACTCCACACATCAGATGCTCCAAATCAATGAAGTCTGAAGAACTCCTAGGGATAATTCCCACGCTACTTTCCAAAATATAGGGGATAGGAAAGGCTTGGTTTCTCCACGAGTGGATCTCATCCGCTCATCCTCCAAAGTAATAAAAATCCTCCTTCTTCAAAGGATCTTGGTCACTATCCTTCCTTAGCTTGACCAAGTGAGGAAATTTGAACCTCTAACGTCTTCCTTTGTGCTCCTCTGAACACTTTACAACTTCAGATTTAGGAAGTTTTCTAAGTCACTCCTGCGCACCTCTAGTTCCTATTCACCTTGAGACTCTGAAGTTCCTTGAGAACTTTTCGTGCACTCCTTGTGTTCTCCATACTTCAAATCTTCAACACTCCAACTGAGTACTTTCCCAATGCACACCTTGCATGGGTTTGTTCTCAAACTTTTCTCTCCACTGAGCGATTTCGCACTCCTTGCACTTGCCTCTGCAAATTTTCACTCTACCTCTTCTGAGCTTCTAATTCAAACTTGACTCGGACTTCGCCCACCTTGTGGGAACTATGCACTCCTTGCACCAGATCTCTTGGAAGAGAAACAAATGAAACTTAAAGAAACATTAACAGTTCTTTTGTCTTACTATTAAATGCATACATATGAGAATAATCAACCACAAGAAGAAAATAACATAGCATTCACTCAATGAACTCAGAAATAAGTAACACCATGCATTTGGAATCAAACCTTTCTGCTTATATTCATTCAACAAAGAATGTACATGGACTCATACCATTCTCAACATCTCTCTATGATAACCAACAACAATAACAATAATACTCAGTAGCAGTTATCACAAACTTCAGCAGCCTTATTTGGGCATAGATTACATATATTTATACATGGAGGGGCTTCTTGAGCCTTCCTATCGACTACCTTAGTGCTAACATAACATAATTAAAACACCTATCTACTAAGGCTTATTACAATAAATGACAATTACACTTAGATATGAGTTGATGCTCAATAACTATACAATCTTATCTTTCATTAAAGAGAATACAATATCCTGCAATCTCATGCAATGGCTCAAGCCTCCAGACATTAAAAGGTCTTTAATTACAATATTTAAAAAAAAAAAATCAAAATGATTTGCTCTCCTCAAAATTCAAAAATAGTTTGAAATGTGTGAGCTGGGTGCTGAGCTATCCTCCATTTTCTCTCTCTCTCTCTCGACTAGTGACGATGCTCCTGCATCATACTCCTTTGGAAAAAATATTCATGGACTCATGTCGATGAGGTCATGCACTTTTTTCCCATGCTTCTGAATATCAGGTTCAGTTACCCAACTAGCATCCTCTGTTGGTTGATCCTTCCACTTCACCAGGTACTCAAAATAATTTTTCCTCTTGGTCCTCTTGCCAATTCTTTGATCTAGAATTTTCTCCATCTGTGGATTTTCTGTTGTGGGAATTTTCTTCTCCCACTAGATCTCCTTCTGATCACCTGATTCTCATGTATCATCCATCCTATAAGGGTACATGTATGCAACATTTAATATCAGCGATATTCCAACAACTTATGGCAGTTCGATCTCATAAGCATTGGCAACAAACTTTCTAAGGATTTTACATGGTCCTATTTTCTTTATCTTTAATTTTTTATATGTTCCCTTTGGGGACCTTTCTTTCCTCGGGTGCACTAAGACTTTATCTCCAACCTCAAAATGAACCTCTCTTCTCCTCTGGTTGATTTGCCTCTTGGACTTCTGGCTGCTATCCTATAGATGTCCCTTTATCTTGTTGAAATATTGTAACTGCAAAGAGTATTCTACTTATCATTGTGTTATTATTAATTAGATCAATCCCCTTTTGTGGATTGATCATGTCAAGCTTCGTAAAATGACCAAATCCCCTTTTGTGGATTGGTCAAACCCTAATTATATGATGAAAATTAAAAAGTCGGTCCCGAGGCCTAATTAAATTGGTTTTAACCACTAAGTGAAGAAGTCGGTCCTACCCAATGAAGAGACACCTCCCTAGTGCTTGCTAGCTAGTATAAATAAAGGAGGCTAGTGCCTCATTTGTTCACTCACTCACTCAACTCAACAAGTGCGCAAGTTTGGACATAGTTGTAGTTAGGAGAGGAAGGAAGAGAGAGGCGCATTGCTTAGTCTTGGTCATTCTCTAGTGTTTGGTCTTTTATCTTGGCATTGTATTAGAAATCTATATTAAGGAAGTTTTTGTTGGGATTTCTCCCCCATGAGGGTTTCCTAGGATAAATGTTGTGTATCTTGTGATTTTGTTTCTCTCAGTGATCCTACCTATTCTATGGTTATCTAGTAAATTGAAAAGAAACTTAATAGTTTCTCTAAAAATTAACATTGTTTCAAAGCTAAGCTAAAGAAAGCACCTTTCACTGGATAAGCAAAAATGTCACTGTTGTTGTACAAGAAAATTAGGGCTTTTTGTTGGAGATGAATTTCATCCTAAAACTCATCAAGGAAGTGCACCCTATCCTAGCGAACTTATTGGAAGCTTGAGCTCACTTTTCTAGTGGACAGAACTCCCAGAAAGTGAAACCCTAGTTTTCACTAGTACTAGAAAACCAAAAAACCAGAAATCCAGAACCAGTACCAGAAGTACGAGTCCATATTTGTGCAGGTAAATTTTGAAGGGGTAAAATTTGGATTTTCATAAAACTGACTGCATGAAGATACTCTCCCCCATCCAAGCGCACCTCCTGATAAGTTCATATCTAAATTCTGATAACTTTCATTTTTTGGTCATTTTCCCAGCTCCAGGGCAAGGTGTCTACAAGCACCAAGATTGTTGACAAGTTAGAAGGTGTGGATAAATTCCATGCCTAGAAGTATAGGATTTCACTCATTCTTTAAGAGAATTACCTAGCAAGATTCATCAAATAAAATGTACCAGAACCCGCAGATGCGACAACTAAAGCAAAGTGCCATAAGGACATGATTAGGGCCAAAATAATCATTGCAGATTCCATCAAAGATCACTTGATCCCTCAAGTGGCATCTAAGAATACTCCAAAATAAATTTTTGATGCCCTAACCAAGATGTATGAAGGAAATAACATCAACTGAAAGATGAATTTGAGAAACCAACTCAAGAATACAAAGATGTAAAAGGGAGAAACAATTCATGAATATTTCTCTAGGGTTTCTCAATTCAAGGAACAACTAGAAGCAATTGGAGACAACTTGGATGAAGATGAACTCATATTGACAACTCTTAATGTTCTCACAATACCTTGGGATGCATTCATCCAAACCATTTGTTCTAGAAAGGATAAACTACAATTTGACAATCTTTGGGAAGAATGTGTTCAAGAAGAAGCAAGAGTAGTTAACCGAGAAACAATACTTTCAAGAGATGAAGATCAAGACCTAGCTGCACATGATAAAGGAGGAAATAAAAGGTCTCACTTTAATAAGTATACCCACCCACATAAGGAATCTCACTCCCCAAATAGATTCATCCATAAAGAATCTCACCCTCTAAGAAGATTCCAAAAGTTTCAGAAAGGTCAAAGAAGAGAAAAGGATTTATCATCCTATCATTGTTACCATTGTGACAAGATGGGACACATTGATAAGAATTGTCCAGCTAGAAGAGAAGAATGCAAGAAGAGAAACAAAATACACCATGCCCATGCAATTGAAGATGAAAAATCACCCATGAAGATGATTAAAGAAAATATTGAAGACTATGTATTAATCTCTGCCCTCTCAGGATCTGTGTTACCTGGTGAGGATACTTGGCTCATAGATAGTAGTGCTTCTAAGAACATGACAGGTCAAAGAGACATTCTCTCTATCCTTAAATAAAATAACTTTCCCCATAAAGTTACACTTGGAGATGATTACCAGTGCCCTATCAAAGGAGTGGGAGATTCCAATTACAAACTTGATTCAGGGACCCCAATGAAGATGAAGGATGTCCTATATGTACTAGGTTTGACAAAGAATTTTCTTTCTATCTTAGCTTTAGATAGTAAAGGATTTAGGGTTGCATTCATAGATGGTGAAGTCCTTATATGGCCTAAAGGAAAAGCTATATAACATGCAATTGTTATTGGAAATGAAGAAGGTGGCATGTATAAGTAAAAAGGTCACTCATATGTAGCCTTGACTCACTCCATTGAGAGTCCATGTGAACTTTGGAATATAATACTAGCTCACATCAACTACAAGGCCTTACCATATGTGAGCAAGGTAGTTATAGGTCTACTGGATTTCAAGGTTGATCATGAAGGTTTGTGTAAGGGATGTGCGCAAGGAAATAACATCAAGAACCCTTTCCCAAAGAGCGATGGTAAAGAAGAAGGAGTCTTGGAGCTCATCCACTCTTATGTATGTGGCCCAATGCATCAACCTCTCTTAGTGGGTATGTATACTATGTATCATTCATTGATGATTATTCTCCCAATACCTGGGTTTACTTCTTGAAATCAAAATATAAAGTGTTTGGAAAATTCAAGGAATTCAAAGCCTTGAGAGAGAATCTCTCTGAAAGAAATATCAAGATACTCAGGACAGATAATGGTGGAGAATACACCTCAAAATAGTTTGTAAGTTTTTGTAGAGATGTTGGTATTAAGAGGGAGCTCACCACTCTCTACAATCCTCAACAAAATGTTGTAGCAGAAAGGAAGAACAAAACTATAATGGAAGCGTGAAGACTCTGATCCGTGATCAAGATATTCCAATGCACTTATGGGTAGAAGAAATAAGAACACTAGTGTATGTACAAAATATATTATCCCATAGTGCACTTGGGTTCAAAACCCCCGAAGAGATGTTTTCTGGAAAGAAGCCAGAAGTAAGCCATCTCAAGATGTTTAGCTATCCATTGTTTGTACACATTCTTAAAGAAAGAAGAACCAATTTGGATCCTTCAGGAAAGAAGGGAATATTTGTTGGATACTATGAGGTCTTAAAGGCCTTCACAATTTATATACCAGGTTACCATCATATTGAGATCAACAAAGATGAAACCTTTGATGAAGATGCCACACTCAAGAAATCAAGGAGATGGAACCTTGAAGAAGTATATGAAGAAGAACATGTAGCTCCTATAGTTGCAAAACCAGTGAGGGAAGTCACAGTTTCCCCTGATGAGGAAATTCCAGAAGGTCATGACATGATAGAATCTCAAGAACCTCCCCAGATGATGATCTCTCACAAGAGAAAGTCAGCTTGGGAGAGGGAACTTATTCAATATGGAGAGAAGTATGGTGCCCCAGAAGGAACCATGAGACATGTCAAGAAACCTAAGACATTCTCCAGTTATATGGCTTTGATGTGTGATCTCATAGAGAAGGAGCCTACTTACTTTGAAGAATCCATTCCGAAGAAAGAATGGGAGGATGCCATGACAGAAGAATACCAATCCATTATAAATAATTATGTATGGGAAATAGCTCCTAGACCGAAGAGAAAACATGTGGTATCTTCCAAATGGCTATACAAGATAAAACATGTTGTTGATGGAAGCATTGAGAGATATAAAGCAAGATTTGTAGCTCATGGATTTTCTCAAAAGGAAAGCATTAACTATGAAGAGACGTTTGTTCATGTATCAAGATACACTTCTCTCAGAACCATCATATCTCTTGCAGCTAAGATGAAGTGGAAGTTACACCAGATGGATGTGAAAACAACCTTCTTAAATGGTGTCATTGAAGAAGAAGTGTATATAGAACAACCTCAAGGGTTTGAAGTTGAAGACATGAAGACTCGTGTCTTCAGGTTGAAGAAGGCTCTATACATATTGAAGCAAGCTCCTAGAGCTTGGTATGTAAGGATTGAAAGTTTCCTGACGAGCTTGGAGTTTACGAAGAGTAAAGTTGATTCCAACCTTTACTTCAATATTATGAATGATGAGCCAGTTATATTTTTGTTGTATGTGGATGAATTATTCTTAACTGGAGAAGAAAAGATCATCACTGATTGTAAGAAGAAGATCATCACTATTAAATTATGAGATTGATTTCTTATGCAGATTAGTTCTTTTATTTTCTTCAATACTTTGATTCCAGCTTAATACACTTCAACAATTTCAAATCATAATCGAATAGAAATAATTATGTAGATAAGTAAACA
>SNQJ01S0057744.1:78853-100189 GCA_010110895.2 Picea sitchensis
CTCGTTCATCCTAAATTTTGGTTTGACTCACAGAGGTTGTTCGTTCCCCCTGGCTTTTGTCAATACCTCACAAGACTAGTTGATTCTCCAAATCTCCCTGGCTAGCCTCAGGGTGGCCCATATGGCCTCTCATTGGAGAATGACTGTCGATGTTGTAAAAACATGTGATGAGATACCTTAAAGGTACGTTGGACTTTGGTCTCTATTATAATGGAGATCATGACTTCAAGATGATTAGTTATACTATTTTAGATTGGGCAGGAAGTGTTTCTGATAGAAAGACCACTTTAGGATGTTGTTTCAATCTGGGGTCAGCCATGACTTCATGGCATAGTAGGAAGCAATCTAGTATTTCTCTCAGCATGACAGAAGCAGAATACATTGTTGCATGTTCTGCCAGTTGTGAATCCATATGGATTTAAAAGTTATTGACGGGTCTATTTGATTTGGAGATGGAAGCAAACATGATTCTATGTGATAACCAGAGTTGCATTAAGATGGAAGAGAACCTTGTGTTCCATGAAAATTAAAAGCACATAGAAATATGGTATCACTACATTCGTAATATGGTGCAGAGGGGAACCATAAAGCTCCAATATGTTGGCACAAATGAGCAGGTTGCAGATGTGTTGACCAATCCTTTGTCTCGTGTAAAGTTTGTGCGATTTCAAGAGAAGCTTGGTATAGTCTGAAAGGACCTCCCTTGAAAGGGGGAGTGATGCTGATGATACTATGGTATCCTAACTAACAACAGATAGCTCAGTCATGATTTTACATTATAGGGGACTGATCATCCCTAGACAGATCCTAAAGGTTCGGTAAGGACAGTCTGTCAAAGTACTTGTGCATGTATATGCTAGTTGTGGTCAGTAGTGGTAGCTCTGTTAGGATTTTCATAATCCTAGGGAATATTATGTTTCCTAGGTAGACCCCGAAGGTCTGGTAAGGACGGTCTATCAGAGTACCATGTGGTACCTCTGTTAGGATTTTATATCCTTTTAGGGTCCTATAAATTATAGGAAATATGATTATTCAGTTTGTATCTATTGTTGCTCTCATGAAAAAAGCTCCTAGTTTGCCTGGTTTCCTCGGATGACTTTGCCCCGCCATCCATTTTGCCCAATCCTTCATTCATTGTTGTGCCGCTCACTCCCCTGTCCATTCATCCCATTCACCTCATCATTCTCCTGACCATCTTCCCTAAACAAAACAAAGTTAGATAACCTAGGATAGATAATTAAATAAAATATTGATTAGTTTAATAACTAATTAAATTAATAATTTAAATAATTAGTAATTAGGTTAGTGTGATTAGATTAGTACTTAAGATAGTATAAATAATGATAATTTTCCATAGTTAGTATAGAGGTTAAAGCTATTAATTAAATAATGTAATGTTAATTAAATAATTTAAATGACATGAAATTGTATATAGTTAATAGTATGTAATAAGATAGCATTCATAAATAATGATAAAAACTATATATATAACCATATAATAAATATTAATAAACATTATAAAAATGTTTTAAAAATTAAAAACCATATAATAAATATTAATAAACAAAACAATAAAAATTAAATAAAAATAAAACAAAAATACATATAAAACAAAACAAAGACAAGAAAAAACACTTAAAAACAAAACAAATAATTCAAAAATAATTCAAAAACAATTCAAAACAAAAAACAAAACAAATAAAAATTAAAACATAAAACAAAACAAAATAAAAAATAAGTATAAAACAAAACCATAAAAAACAAATTAAATACAACAACAATAATACACTCTATATCCTAATTCTCCCCTCCCGTACTCCATAAGTCATTTCCCACTCACATATCCCATCTCAAAACAAATTAAATCGATGACCCTAAATTATTTCAGACCCCCCCTTACCATCCGAACTTTAATTGACGGGAGTTCGAAAAGTGGTTTTGACTATTGCCACTTGTCACTCTTTTTTTATTTCGGACCCCCCCCCCTTCCTAAACCACTTACCACTCTTACCCCACCGTAAAACCACCTTTCCCTCTCCGAAAACCACTTTCCCCAATTCAAAAATCATTTTTTACCCATTTCGACCAGTCATTTTCCGGGAAAAAAAGGAGGGAGTTTGAGAAACCAAAAGAAGTTTTTTCTTAGCACGGGAAAAGAAACAATAACCTCTCCCATATTTCTCATAGTTGTTACATATTGGGAGAATCAAAATCATCTTTGAGACCTAATTTTCGGGATTCAGGATTTTCTTGTTTGAGACATCTATTTCAAACCCATACCCTGAACAACTGGAGATGAATTCAAAAAATCGAAAGAGGTTTTTTCTCAGAACAAAATGGTATAAAAAAACCTGCCCCAAATTTTACATAGCTATCTCATAGTGGGGGAATCGAAGACTTCCTTGGACCCTATTTTTTCATAATTTCGAGAGGCGAATAATTCAAAAGGGACAACTGGCAAAGATGAGAGGACAGTAAACAAATTTCGTGGAGGTATTTTCAACCTCATTCCAGATGTCAGTGGCATGAATACACTTAGCAGCTGAAGATCAATAGTCAATCATCAACAACCTCCATCAAATCAGCAACCAGAAACCTGTGCAGATCTGAAAAATACCTTTATTTTGTAATTAGAGATATAGTTAGTTTACATATCCCTGAAATAAATCCTGATCAGATATGACAGGATAATTTGTAATAAGTTACAAATACTTCTTATTTCAAAGTATTATGTGTGGGGACTTGATGCCAGAGATGGCTATTTGGACTGTATCATTTTCCTGAATGTTTTTTATGAATTAATACAGAGCCCAATACTCTCATCAAGCAAAGATTCATCATGGTGATGTTCTAAGCATGTCTTTCTCTGTAATCCACATTTCCATTGATGCTTATTTCTTCCAGTATTTGACTGAGAGTATATGTTTGGAATTCATCTTTGATGCTCCATTCATGCAGTAAATACTTATTTTGTTTAAAGGATTGTTGGTTCATAATTCATCTATATTCGGTGCTCTGTCCAGGGTGATCTATATCTTCTTTGTTTTCCTTCTAAAGTTACATTGAGAATTCTTAATTTCTCTCACTGTGATGGACTGTCTTGTTCTATTTTCTGTTGTCATCTAAACATTATTTGTTGAAAAATAATGCCTACTTTTCCTTTKTTTTYAGAGAGTACCCATCTGTTATTGACTCACTATCATTAATCTTCAAAATTTGACTACATTGTCCAATGGCCCTCCCTTGTTGTTCCATCCAAACAATTTAAAAACCAAACCCTGTACTATCATAACTAGCCTAAAATTCCCARCAAACAAAACTAAATCTTACAGAGAGATCCCTCTCTGTGTCTAGGAGGGCTAGATCCTAGACTCTAAAGTGGTTTTGTGGTTACCTTTGTTAACTTCTTCCTCAGCCTAAGAAATTACAGAGTTATAACATAGTGGCGACCATACTGGGGAACGAAAAGTTTCAATTTCTCCAAAAAAGATTATCAAGTTTTAGATTTGAGTGTCGGTGGTGAACAACAGTCAAACACGGAAAAGGGTTGATTATTTCACCTGGCGATTCCATGTTCAAAGTATCTAGAGCTTCAAAGTTTTCAAGGCGACTCCACTATCAAAGAATCCAAATTTTAGAGCATTCATGGAAACTCCAATACATGTTGATCAGATTTCTTGCAAAACAAGATGGATGGCTATGTGGCAAATCCTCTATCTTGTGAAGTTTTAAAAGAATTCATGGATTAGTTAGCAGATTTTCCAATTGATGAAAAAATTTCAACAGACGTGTTTCATTGTTTGAAATTGAGAAAATTTTCTCCTAAGGGTAAAATTTGTTTTCTTGAGTTAGTTGTTGAAAGATTTGAGAAGCATATTGAGCTTTTGGATTCTCAGATTCAGTAATATAATTTCCAATATCCTAAACAATTCTTGGAAGATATTTCTCCTCCAAAACAAGAAGAAAATGTAATACTTTTTTATTTGCAAACTGATGAGGATTATTCTTTCAAGTGAAAGACTAAAACTGTAGAGTTAGAATCAGGGTTTAAACTTGAGGATACAGCTGATGATGAAATCATCCATGATAAACTGGTCATTAAAGGCCTGAAAGACAAAGTAATTAATCATGCATTTATTGATCCTGTAGCAGACTACATAGAGGATTTTTTCAGCTGAAATGATCAATCATGTTTTCAACAATTGCCATTACACTTTACAGTTTTGATTTTGTGGACAAAAAATCAAGCTTTCCTCTTGATTGTGTTAACAAGCAGTCAAGCAATCCACTTGTTTCAACAGCTACTTGGCTGGCTTCATTGACATTTTTGTATTATTTGATTCAACATGATTTTCATCAGTGTAGGGTAGATAACAGTGTGCAAATATGATCAGCTCTTTCAACATTCCTTTAAAAAAAATTCAGTCTCAGTTTCAGATTGAAGTACAACTTCCAGTTTAGTGTGCATTTCAAATTCTGATTTGCAGTTTGCATTTGGTTTTAGTGTTCAGATGAAGGATTGGTCACATGTTAAAGGTTGCAGAATAAAGTTTTGGGATTAGCCCAATGGATAAGGCACTGGTCTTTATATTCAAAGATTTGTGGTTCTTGACACCTCCTATGGAGCTATCATCTTCCATTGGAGCCTATGTTAGGGTCCTATAAATTATAGGAAATCTGATTATTTAGTTTCTATCTATTGTTGCTCTCATGACAAAAGATCCTGGTTTGTCTGGTTTCCTCGAATGACTTTGCCCCTCCATCCATTTTTCCCAATCCTTCATTCATTTTTGTCTCGCTCACTCCCCTTCCCATTCACCCCATTCACCTCATCATTCTCCCGCCAATCTTCCCTGAATAAAACAAAGTTAGATAACCTAGAATAGATAATTAAATAAAATATTGATTAGTTTAATAACTAATTAAATTAATAATTTAAATAATTAGTAATCAGGTTAGTGTGATTAGGTTAGTGTAAATAATGATAAATTTCCATAGTTAATATACAGGTTAAAGCTATTAATTAAATAATGTAATGTTAATTAAATAATTTAAATAACATTAAATTGTATATAGTTAATAGTATGTAATAAGGTAGCATTCATAAATAATAATAAAAACTATATATAAAACCATATAATAAATATTAATAAACAAAACAATAAAACAAAAATACATATAAAACAAAACAAAGACAAGACAAAACACGTAAAAACAAAACAAATAATTAGAAAACAATTCAAAACAAAAAAACAAAACAAATAAAAATTAAAACATAAAACAAAAAAAATAAGTATAAAACAAAACCATAATTTTTTTTTTAACAAAACAACAATAATACACTCTATATCCAAAGTCTCCCCTCCCGTACTCCATACGCCATTTTTCACTCACATATCCCATCCCAAAACAAATCAAATCGACGGCCCTAAATTATTTCAAACCCCCCTTGCCATCCGAACTTTATTTGAGGGGGGTCTAAAAAGTGGTTTTGACTATTTCCACTTGTCACTCTCATGTGATTTAGGATTTCCCCCCTTCCTAAACCACTTACCACTCTAACACCCCTAGAAAACCACCTTTCTCTCTCTGAAAACCACTTTACCCAATTCAAAAACCATTTTTTACCCATTTCAATGAGCCATTTTTAGAGGCGATTTCTCGGAAAACCAGGAGGGATTTTGAGAAACCAAAATAGGTTTTTTATCATCATGGGCCAAATAACAATAACCTCTCCCATATTTCTCATATCTATTACATATTGGGAGAATCAAAATCATCTTTGAGCCCTATTTTTTGGGATTCAAGATTTTCTTGTTTGAGACATGTATTTCAAACCCAGACCTCGGACAGTTGGAGATGAATTTCAAAAAATAGAGAGATTTTTTTTCTCAGAACAAGATGATATACAAAATATTTCCCCATATTTTACACAACTATCTCAGAGTGGGAGAATTGAAGACTTCCTTGGACCCTATTTTTTTCAGAATTTCGGGAAGCAAATAATTCAAAAGGGACAGATGGCAAAGATGAGAGGACAATAAACAAATTTCATGGAGGTAGTTTCAACCTAATTACATATGTAAGTGGCATGAAGACACTTAGTAGTTGACTATCAACAATCAATCATCAACAACCTCCATCAAATTAGCAACCAGAAACCTGTGCAGATATGAAATTCCCTTTAATTTTGTAATTATAGATACAATTAGTTTACATATCCCTAAAACAAATACTTCTCATTTAGAAGTATTATGTGTGGGGACTTGCTTCCAGAGATGGCTATTTGGACTGTATCATTTTCCTTAACGTTTTTTTATGAATTAATACAGAGCCCAATACTCTCATCAAACAAAAATCCATCATGGTGATGTTCTAAGCATGTCTTTCTCTGTAATCCACATTTCCATTAATGTTTACTTCTTCCAGTATTTGACCAAGAGTATATGTTTGGAATTCATCTTTGATGCTCCATTCATGCAGTAAATACTTATTTTTTTTAAAGGATTGTTGGTTCAGAATTCATCTGTATCTAGTGCTTTGTCCAAGGTGACCTATATCTTCTCTGTTTTCCTTCTAAAGTTACATTGAGAATTCTCGATTGCTCTCACTGTGATGGATTGTCTTGTTCTCTTTTCTGTTGTTATCTAAACATTATTTGTTGAAAAATAGTTCCTACTTTGCCTTTGTTTTCAGAGAGTACCCATCTGTTGTTGACTCACTATCATTAATCTTCATAAATTGACTCCATTTCCCAATGCCCTTCCCTTGTTGTTCCATCCAAACAATTTAAAAATCAAACCCTGTACTATCATAACTAGCCTAAAATTCCCAACAAACAAAGATAAATCTTACAGAGAGATCCCACTCTAAGTCTAGGAGGGCTAGATCCTAGACTCCAAAGTATTTTTGTGGTTACCTTTGTCAACTTCTTCCTCAGCCTAAGAAATTACAGAGTGATAACATATCCTAGGGAATCTTATGATTCCTGGGCAGCTCCTTAGGGACTATCAGAGTACCACAAAATGTTGTTACACCTGCCTCATTCTATTGTTCCATGATGATGATGATGATGATGATTATGATGTTGTTCCAACCTTCATGCTCTTATGATGATTTCCCCCACATCCCCAACATTGAACAGGTTGCTCCCTTGGCCTTTTCCCAAATGAATCTACATTCTTTTTCTCATTTTGGGTTTCCTGGCCTTGTTGACTTGCTTGGGAGTTATTTCTCAAAAAGGGTGGCTTAAAACCTTTTTTCCTTTGATCCTTTTTCTCTTTCATCTTGCCATTCCAAGACTTTTGGAACACTAGCCTTCCTTTTCTTTGCTAATAAAGGTGCCTTTCTCTTATTATGGTTTCCTCCAAGGTCTTGGGGTTGTCATATTGAATCTTGTCACTATAGAAGGAGGGTAACCCACTTAGAAAAAAATGGATTTTAACCTTCTCATCCTTGATGAAGTCAACATACTTCAACAATTCAAAGAATCACTTCTCGTATTCCTCCATTTCCATGGTTCCCAACTTGATTTCAATGAACTCTTTCATCTTTCTCTCATAGTAATGCTCAGACAAATATTTCTCTTGGAAATATCCTTTGAATTGTCTCCATGAGATTCTCTTCTCATCAAGGTTCTTGGCTTGCTTAAGTTGATCCCACCACATGGTTGCCTTTCCTTGCAAGTGNTGAAGTCAACATACTTCAACAATTCAAAGAATCACTTCTCGTATTCCTCCATTGCCATGGTTCCCAACTTGATTTCAATGAACTCTTTCATCTTTCTCTCATAGTAATGCTCAGACAAATATTTCTCTTGGAAATATCCTTTGAATTGTCTCCATGAGATTCTCTTCTCATCAAGGTTCTTGGCTTGCTTAAGTTGATCCCACCACATGGTTGCCTTTCCTTGCAAGTGGTAGGTGGAAATCCTAGCTTCTACCCGGGATGTATAGTCATGCAACTAGAAATATTTCTTCATTTCCAACAACCAAGCCTTTGCATCTTCTCCTTTCCTGTGCTCACCGTTGAAAGTATGTGGCTTTATTTTCTTGAGTTCACCTTGCAAGATGTCTGCTTTAGGACTTCTTCCTTACCTTCGAACATGAGACACACTTGCATTTTCTCCTTGTCCTGAACTTGCATAAGTTCTTCTAGTGGAATGCCTTGGAGAATGATGGAGCCTACTCATGCTTCTTGATTGCCTATCATTTCCATGATCATCCATTTTGTTGTGAGATATAGATGATGATACTTGTATATCACTAGTTGTTTGCTTGGTGCCAAAATCTTTGTTAACTTGCTTATGCAACATATTTAAACTCTGAAGTATCTCTTCTTGAGCCTTTATAATTATTTCATTATCATCCCTGTAACTCTACACTTCCAGGTGTATACTTCTCATAGTGACAGGCTCTTTCCTATCTCTTCTTCCATTTGACTCTGTCTCAGCATTCCCCCTACTGATATGCAGACCTATGAAATCTTCCCCATGGTTGTAAGACCCTTGAGCATATTCCATGACTTTATTCATCATATAAGAACTAAGTTTCCTTTTGTACCTCTAATTCTGTAAGATTTGCAGCCAACAAAATTTGTTAGTCTAAAATAATTAGCAAGATCCATGAAATTATGTACAATTGTGTTTCCATACTATATCAGAATTATTTATTTCATAAGTTACCCTGAAAAGTTTCAACAGTTAGATTATTTTTCCATCTATTCGGACTCACAGACTCGCGGACTTGCAGACTCACAAAAGCATAATTCTCCCTTTCATAAGTCAATCTGAAAAGTCTCAACACGTATATTAGTTTCCACTTCTTCGAACTTGTGGACTCAAAATATTTTAACTTTTATTTCATAAGTCCATTCAAAAAGTCTCAACACTTAGTCATTTTTCCACTTCTTTCGACTCGCGGACTCACGAACTCACAATCTTGTAACTTTTCTTTCATACGTTTGTCCAAAAAGTCTCAACACTTAGTCATTTTTCCACTTCTTTAGACTCACATACTCACAATCTTGTAACTTTTCTTTCATAAGTCCATCCACTCAACACTTAGTCATTTTTACACTTCTTCAAACTTGCAGACTCACAAACTCATGGACTCATAATAATTCCCAACACTTAGTCATTTTTCTAACTTTGCAGACTCGCGGACTCACAAACTCATGGACTCATAATAAGTCCCAACACTTAGTCATTTTTCTATCTTTTCAGACTCACAGACTCATAATAGGTCCCAACACTTAGTGGTTTTTCTAACTTTGCGGATTCGCGGACTCACGGACTCATAATAAGTCCAACACTTAGTCATTTTATAACTTCCTGCCTCATTGTACCTGCCACCATGGAAGTACATGTCACCTATTGCCACATCATCTGACATGTGGCCCCTTCTATTAGCAATAAAAAATGCATTGGTATTTTTGGAGTGTTTTCTCAATTTTTATTTAACACGCTCATTTCTAATATTTTCTGGCCAGTGTTTTATCTCAAAATCCCCATTAAGTTCCCATTGATTATGCTTTCTTCAGACCCTTGTGACACTGTCATTGACCTGCATTCCAAAACCTAGTTAGTTTTTCTTAGAAACTTAGTTTAAAGCCTTTTTATATTGTCAAATAAAATATTGAAAAAATCCACAAAAAGGTGTGTGCACATGTTCTAATCATAAGTTACCTCGTTAATCAAAGTTATTCCTCCTATACCAAAGCCATGAGTTATTCACATGCCAAGTTATGAGTTAAAACTAGATTTCCTATTCTTATGATATTATAGTAGCTACGAGTCATGTTTAACTCCAAGTCAATTCACAAGTCGAGTCCACATGTCAAAACCCATCCAAGTCTACCATACACTCTACTCCTCATCGACACGTTATATGAGCAGTTGCATCATTAAATCCACGAATCAAGCTGCATGTCGACACACCAAGCATAGCGCTAAGCTCCTCCTCGATTATGTAATGATGCACCGACAAAGTTATCTCTCATGCAATAGTTTTCCTATGAAAAAACATGTAATCACCCAGGTGGACTGCAATTCAATTGTCAAACACAACAAAACATTGTCCTTTCATTATAATTCTCGTGATAAGGATCCCATCAAAGAATTCATTTTAGTAGTTCCAATTTGATTTTCCATGTCTTTGATTCAGATGTAAATATGACCACGACTTATTGATTGACCTGAACTCTGGCAATGTATACTCAGTATCACTAAGCCAGCAGATCACCTGTCCATTGAGCAATCTACTCAATCATCTTAAGAAGAATCAAAAGATGGGGATGGTTGCTACTCTTTGCAAAGGATTTTTCCACGAAATGATAGTTAACCAAGAGGTTCACAAAATGAAGGTGTTTGTCAGTATTCAAATATTTGCCAAGAATAGATATTAGCTATTCTATAAAGCTAGAAATTGAGATTTCAAGAAAGGGGTTTTATACGAAGAGAATTGAGAATTTCGTCTGAAAAATCTATTGTAATGTCCTTTTGCAATCTGTTATATTCGAAGAGAACGCCTCGACTCTAGGGTTCATATGACGATGCAAATTTTTATAAGGTCAGATAAGGATGGAATTCTTTTCCCAATTCCACAGTACCCTCTTTACTCTGCATCCATTGCTCCTTAAGGTGGGACATTGGTTCCATACTACTTTAATGAGGCAACAAGATGGGGTTTAGAAATTTCTGAGGTTAAACAACATTTAGAAGATACATGTGTAAGAGGTATTGATGTTCGAGCTATTGTTATCATAAATCCAGGAAACCCTACAGGTCAGGTTCTTTCAAAGGAAAATCAAGAGGAGATTGTTTAGTTTTGTAAGAATGAAGGTTTCGTTCTCCTTGTTGATGAGGTTTATCAGGAGAATGTTTATGTGGATAATAAGAAATTCCACTCTTGCAAAAAGATCGCAAGGAGCATGGGTTATGGTAAAACGGACATTTGTCTTGTGTCTTTCCAGTCAGTTTCCAAAGGTTATTATGGTGAGAGTGGAAGAAGAGCTAGATATATGGAGGTAACTGAATTTGACAACAATATCAAGGATCAACTGTAAAATTGAAGGACATGAAGACTTCATTAACAACTCTGATTGAAGAGAATGTTGATATTTCAGAAGTGATCAAAATTGTAAAGCAACGCCATAAAGAGTCAAGGTTACCTGATATTGAAGTAGTGCACATATATGGGATGCTATTATGGATAGTGTACAGTGGTCTGGCAAAAAACAACAGACATATCGAAAGACCTTCATTTTTACAATTTTGAAAGCTAGTCTCAAATAGAGCTTTCGGTGGCTTAGGCAAGCTTTCATATCAGTCATTAGCCACCGAAAGTATAACTTTCGGTGGCTTATAGGTTAGCATTTCAGGCTTCTTAGCCACCGAAAGTGTAGAAAATGGCAGTTTTGTCTTCTTTTTGCCCAGATCGAAGTTTTCTTTTCCCAGGATGCGTGAAGATGGTTTTGTCTGAAAGCAAATAATTAGAAAGATTTAAATCATTATTCTTTCTCAGCATTAGGGGAAGAATACAATGCAAAAAGATAAAAAGCCATTTGCTATTTTTGGGTTAGAGATCTTGTAAGTTATCAAAAGAAGATTTCCAGATGTTGATAAACACTTCCAGCTATTGAAGAAAGAGACAAACTCTTACATGACACATCAGGCCATTCGAGCAGCTGTTGAAGACTAAGGAATTTGAAGACAAGTCAAATTTTAGAAATGGAATAGATCCATAATATATTATCTTTGTAATATTGTTGTTATATTTCTATTTTTTGCAAACCAGATCCATTATTTCACGATCTGGAAATGTGATTGAAAGGCAATAAAGCCTAGTGTTTTGAAGGAAAGAGGGTTTGATTTTTCATACAGGGGCCTTATGTTATTGTATAGTTTTTCAGATATATATACAATCACAGTCTTCTTTCACTTTTGATGTCAGACCTTCATCAATTACCTTATTTTCTGTACTCTTATTCAAGTTGTCTTAACTACTAATGACTGTCATCTCATTAGTCAGTTCATAGCTTGATTAATAGTTATTTGTATTGCTTATTAAACCCATCATTGTGTATCTGGTTTATAAGCACTAATTTCTTCACTCATAGTCAAAGCTATTTGTTTGATCATTAATCTTTGAAAGCACTGTCACATTTGATTGTATACTGTTGATTATCCTAATGTCAATCCATTAACGTTTTTTTATCCCATTAATCCACACATACATAAACACAAAAATAGTTTTACTTTAAGTTACCAAGCATCTTTGACTTACAACCTCAAAGAGTTTCTTGGAGAGATAACAAATTGGCGCCGTTGTCGGGGAGAGGAGATTGAAGCTCAAATTCCTTGGGATACGACAAGATCCATCTTTGATGATAGACAAAGTCTGGACACATTTTCAGTTGTAATCATCTATCTGGCAACTCCATGAAGGACGAATTCAGTGGCAACTCCATCAAGGACAGATTCAGTGGCGACTCCATTGTTCTAAAATCTGTTGGCAACTTCACTGGTATGAGATGAACAAAATATTAACTAAGAGATATACCTTCTATGATTTTTCAAAGATTGTTGGTTTTCCTAATCCAATACCTAGTAGACATGAATGGGAAATAAGTATTCCCGGATTTTGAGGAGAAGAGTGGGAAGTGCCAGCTGAACACTTGCTGGATTTTCATGACTTTATTCGTCGTCTTGAAATTGTGCATGAGGATGTTCAGATCAAGCTCTTTAGGTTTTCATTAGAGGGGGTCACTCGTGATTGGTACCAGTCACTTTCTGATGCCCGCATAAGCTCTTTGGCATATTTTCATGTTGCCTTTCATTTTTTTTGCAAAGAAATATTTTTAGTTGATCTCCTATATCCCAAATGTTGTCATGAATTTCATTTATTGACTAAAGATTTAGATAGTCATGAAGAGTATATTGTTATAGGGGATACCTCTCATTGTGATTGATACATTGATGATCTTCACGATGGTAGCCATAGTATATATGCTTTGAAACTGTACCAAATGCATTTACTATCTTAAATTTTCATGAAGATCAGATTGTCCCATTTGAAAACTTGAAAAATGATAAACATATTTTTTTATTAGCATGTGACAGATTTGAATCTGCAACAAATACCAAGAGTAGCCCTCAATCTTCTAATTTGCAGACAAAGAAAGACAATCAGTAGATTGACATATCAGCAGATGACAGTTTCAAATCTGCAACAAATACTAAGGACAGCCTTCATCTTTCAGATTTGCAGACAAAGGGGAATTGAAGTGGACATAAAGAGGAAGATGACGAGAAAAAAAGTTCAGATCAGCAGTTGATTTTGCATTTTCCTCCAAAAGAGAGAGAACAGTTCACATTCAACATCGATATCAGTGAGGACAACCAGTAGTAATTTTTGAGTTCTCAGTTGGGACAGCAAAAAGATTATCAAAGAAGGAATCTATTTGCAAACAAAGAGACATTCACAGAAGGGAAGTTATTTTCTGTGAGTCAGAATGTTTCTAATCTTGGATTCAAAGACCCAGTAGCAACTTTGATGGAGTTTTATATCTCACATCCTCTGAAAATTTCACATTTTCTTTAGTCATCGGTATTCATCAGTGAGTATGCCTTTCTGAAAGTTTATTTATCATTGTTGATATCTTTCAGTTACCTTCTATCAAGCAGTGACATAGATAAGGTTTCTTCAATTTTAAAACTGCTTGAATGGTTGTTATGGAAGTCAACATTTACCTAATCAAATTGCAGAGCTGGGTTAGTGCAGGAGTAGACAGGTGAATAAGCTCTCTATATGAGCAGTTAGATCATCTTCAATTGTTGATTTATTGAATAAGTGGAGCAGGCTATAGGTAGGCTACAGGTTTGCAGGGGATCAGTTATAAAGACTAGATGACTCCATGCCCAATGCTAAAGGCGTCTGGAACTACTAGGTTCTTGGAAACCTCGCAGGGAGGTCTCCATCCCAGTTGGAGCCATATGTTAGCGATAAAAAATGCACTGGTATTTTTGGAGTTTTTTCTCAATTTTTATTTAACATGCTCGTTTCTAAAAAAAATTGGCCAATGTTTTATCTCAAAATCCCCATTAAGTTCCCATTGATTATGCTTGCTTCAGACCCTTGTGACACTGTCATTGACCTGCATTCCAAAACCTAGTTATTTTTTCTTAGAAACTTAGTTTAAAGCCTTTTTATATTGTCAAATAAAATATTGAAAAAATCCACAAAAAGGTGTGTGAACATGTTCTAACCATAAGTTACCTCGTTAATCAAAGCTATTCCTCCTATACCAAAGCCATGAGTTATTCACATGCCAAGTTATGAGTTAAAACTAGATTTCTTATTCTTATGCTATTATGGTAGCTACGAGTCATGTTTACTCCAAGTCAATTCACAAGTCAAGTCCACATGTCAAAACCCAGCCAAGTCTACCATACACTCTACTCCTCATCGACAAGTTATATGAGCAGTTGCATCATTAAAGCCATGAAGCAAGTTGTACGTCGACACACCAAGCATAGCGCTAAGCTCCTCCTCAATTATGTATTGATGCACTGACAAAGTTATCTCTCCTGCAGTAGTTTGCCTATGAGAAAACATGTAATCACCCAGGTGGACTGCAATTCAATTGTCAAACACAACAAAGCATTGTCCTTTCATTATAATTCTCATGATAAGGATCCCATCAAAGCATTCATTTCAGTAGTTCCAATTCGATTTTCCATGTCTTTGATTCAAATGTAAAGATGACCATGACCTATTGATTGACCTAAACTCTGGAAATGTATACTTAGTATCACTAAGCCACCAGATCCCCTGTCCATTGAGCAATCTAATCAATCATTTTAAGAAGAATCAAAATATGGGGATGGTTGCTACTCTCTGCAAAGGATTTTTCCACGAAATGGCAGTCAACCAAAAGGTTCACAAAATGAAGGTGTTTGTCAGTATTAAGCTATTTGCCAAGAATAGATATTAGCTATTCTATAAAGCTAGAAATTGAGATTGCAAGAAAGGGGTTTTATACGAAGAGGATTGAGAATTTCGTCTGAAAAATCTATTGTAATATCCTTTTGCAATCTGTTATATTCGAAGAGAACGCCTGGACTCTCAGGTTCATATGATGATGCAAATGTTTATAAGGTCAGAGAAGGATGGAATTCTTTGCCCAATTCCACAATACCCTCTTTACTCTGCATCCATTGCTCCTTAAGGTGGGACATTGGTTCCATACTACTTTAATAAGGCAACAAGATGGGGTTTAGAAATTTCTGAGGTTAAACAACATTTAGAAGAAGCACGTGTAAGAGGTATTGATGTTCAGGATATTGTTATCATAAATCTAGGAAACCCTACAGGTCAGGGTCTTTCAAAGGAAAATCAAGAGGAGATTGTCTAGTTTTGTAAGAATGAAGGTTTGGTTCTCCTTGCTGATGAGGTTTATCCGGAGAATGTTTATGTGGATAATAATAAATTCCACTCTTTCAGAAATATCGCAAGGAGCATGGGTTATGGTGAAAAGGACATTTGTCTTGTGTCTTTCCAGTCAGTTTCCAAAGGTTATTATGGTGAGAGTGGAGGAAGAGGTGGATATATGGAGGTAACTGGATTTGACAACAATATCAAGGATCAACTGTAAAATTGAAGGACATGAAGACTTCATTAACAACTCTGATTGAAGAGAATGTTGATATTTCAAAAGTGATCGAAATTGTAAAGCAATGTCATAAAGAGTCAAAGTTACCTGATATTGAAGTAGTGCACATCTATGGGATGCTATTATGGATACTGTACAGTGGTCTGGAAAAATACAACAGACAGATCGAAAGACTTTCATTTTTACAATTTTGAAAGCTAGTCTAAAACAAAGCTTTCGGTGGCTTAGGCAATCTTTCATAGCAGTCTTTAGCCACTGAAAGTAGAACTTTCGGTGGCTTATAGGTTAGCATTCTAGGCCTCTTAGCCACCGAAAGTGTAGACATTGGCAACTTTTTCTTCTTTTTGCCCAGATCGAAGTTTTCTTTTCCCAGGATGTGTGAAGATGGTTTTGTATGAAAGTAAATAATTAGAAAGATTTAAATCATTATTATTTCTCAACATTAGGGGAAGAATACAATGAAAAAAGATAAAAAACCATTTGCTATTTTTGGGTCAGAGATCTCGTAAGTTGTCAAAAGAAGATTTCCATATGTTGATAAACACTTCCAGTTGTTGAAGAAAGAGATCAACTCTTACATGACACATCAGGCCATTCGAGCAGCTGTTGAAGACTAAGGAATTTGAAGACAAGTCGAATTTTAGAAATGGAATAGATCCATAATCTATTATCTTTGTAATATTGTTGTTATATTTCTATTTTTAGCAAACCATATCCATTATTTCACGATCTGGAAATGTGATTGAAAGGCTATAAAGCCTAGTGTTTTGAAGGAAAGAGGGTTCGATTTTGGATACAGGGACCTTATGCTATTGTACAGTTTTTTAGATATATATACAATCACAGTGTTCTTTCACTTTTGATGTCAGACCTTCATCCATTACCTTATTTTCTGTACTCTTATTCAAGTTGTCTTAACTACTAATGATTGTCATCTCATTAGTCAGTTCATAGCTTGATTAATAGTTATTTGTATTGCTTATTAAACCCATCATTGTGTATCTGGTTTATAAACACTGATTTCTTCACCCATAGTCAAAGCTATTTGTCTGATCATTAATCTTTGAGAGCATTGTCATATTTGATTGTATATTGTTGATTATCCTAATGTCAATCCATTAAGGTTGAGTTATCCCATTGATCCACACATACATAAACACAAAAACAGTTTTACTTTAAGTTACCAAGCATCTTTGACTTACAACCTCAAAGAGTTTCTTGGAGAGATAACACCTACCACATCATCCTAACATCAATGTACGGAAAAATACCGAAATTTTTCCAAGTTCACGTATTTTCCAAAATCCCAAAAATGCGCAAATTCGCCCAAAAATGAAAATCCTTCTTCAGTCGTCAATAAAGCTCTGCGACTAAGCTCAATACAACCAAATCAAGCCAGGTACATAAAAAAAAATTCATTGCTTTTCTAATTTCACCAAGGAACACTGTAAACATTATGTCAAAAATTTTGCAAACGAACTCTTCCTAACATTTTGTCAAACAGTTCGCTTGCAAACTCTGTAATTTTCACTTCTGCATTCCACTTAATTGGCCCATCCAGGATCAATGTTGAAAACCTTGCTTTGATACCACTTTGTAATGTACCCATCCACCATAGACGGTCATGCCATGCAAAAATTTCATCTTATAAGCTCTGATACCATTTTATTAATGTACCTAGCCTCCAGCTACGCAACAATATGTGTGAAATATAACATGAAATATCTGTTATTAAATCCATTATTTTGTTGTTATTCGTTTCCCATATGTAACACCCTTGTTTCCCCCAACTTGTAATTAATCATTAATCATAATCACCATGCTATGGCATGGGAACAATGTAAATGTATTATTGTTTGTATAGACAAACAATTGACTGTGGGGGTGAAGCCTTGAAAGTACTGGCCATGATATCACTAGAGGAAAGAATGTGAAAACTATAAGAGAGGGTTCATTATATCGAATGACCCCAAATTTCTCAGGGAGGAATCAGTTAATGAAGAAAGGACCGGTGGTTAAACCATCAACCAACCCCATGAATGGAAGCATGGTCTAGCTGAAGAATGTCAGCCCGAAGTACCACAGGGCCCTGTAGACCTAGACTGGCCCGATTTTTCCTTCTGACAAAGAAATAGGATAGGAGGGATGTGCATGAAAGGAACATAAGGGAATAAAGAGAAGAGTGGGGAATGCAAGGAGATCTCCATCTGATAAAGAACAAAAGGCCGTGAGCTTGATGCTGAGGAAGCATCTGATAAACCTCGTTAAGGCCATGAAAGAGGGAGAAATCTATGAGATTATGCAAAGAACGGGACCTATGCAGAAGGCCACGAACTTGATGTTGAGGAAGTATCTGATAAACCTCGTAGAATATGTGAAAGAGAAAGGATCGTCGAGAATTGGCATAAATTGCCTAGTGATATCATGGCTTGGAATGGGGGTGGCCAGAGTGCTAAGAATGAATACCTCTAAGCCTATGGTTAGGTGGAAAGGAGAACACCCACAGTCAGTGAGTTGGTTGCAACCTGTAAAAGATAAGTATACTCATACTCTGTGTAAATTGAATTGTAACTGTGAAATAAAGTTGGATACCCTGTGCATGTTCGGGGATGTGTATGTTTTCTTGATGGTTAGACCATGTCCCTTTTATTTCTTCTTGATTGTGTATTTAGGCAAGTAATAAATTATATGGTTCGTACATGACTTGTACTCATAAATGCTTGAGCCCTGTGGCGGCTTAAGTTAGAGCAATGAAATATGAGTTTGTTGACCTTAGGCACAGTTTCACATGTGCATGTCGACACTCCCAGTCGTTCTGAGGCTCCTGGAGGAAGGATTCTGTTAAGATCGGGAGAGGTAGTGCATTATTGCACAGAGTCCCTATGAGGCAGGTAGAGACCGAGAACCTCTTAAGTTCTAGAGTTGATGAATGAACGCAGGGGGCGTGTGAAAGATTCTTCTAAGTGTTAAGTTCAGGAGAAACAACGCAAAGTGCCTAAATATTTCAGAGCTGACGAAGCTCAGGAAGGATAGCGAGTTTCAAGTATCGAAAGGGAAGATCCTTTCGATTGGAAGACGAACGAATGAGATTAGTTCGGGAGGAGCCGAAGTTCTTCACGATCGTTGGATCTGGAGAAGGAACATGGGTGTTAACCCTCCGAGCCCTTCAGACTTCATGGGTTCGACGAATTGGGCATATTCATTGTACAAGAGGTGAATCCCCCGAAGTCCTGAAGTCCTGAAGTAATGTGGACCGTGGATCGAAGGATCCTTTGGGATCCCTCTTGACTGTTCGATCGTGGGGACACATGTATTACGTCGAGATCATGTGGGGGCCCATGTGTCGAGTGACGAAGTTTCCAGGTGTCCCTCTTGGAGTGGAAAAACAATGGGACCCAACGGACCCTTGAGCGGAAGTTACGAGTCGTATATCTACAGGGTTACATGGACACCCTCAGACCGTTATATCTATGCCAAGGTCAGCCCGACGTTGTCCGCTTCAGGAGAAGAGAAGAGTTTGTATCAAAAATCTCTCGAAGGCTGAAGTCGCGAAGTCATCTTATCCATCCATTGGGAAGGGACGTGTGGCAGGAGATCTACCAGTTCGGAGGAAAAGCACTTCTGAGAAATGTGAGGGCAGAGTGTGCAAAATTCCCGAAGCCCGAATTAGCAAAGCCCATCGCGACCGTTGATCTAGGAAGGATAGGAGTTACCAAATCGTGGATTTCGGGGAAACTCTAAGTAGGAAGTGGAACGCCGGTCAGAAGTTGTTCGAAGCTCCAAAGGTAAAAATCTAAATCCTAGCCATCAATTGTGTGGACATGCGGTGTCAGATCTATCACTTCGTTGATAGAGCACTTTGGGGAAATTGGAGAATGAAGTCATGAAGGTCAAAAGCGTCGAAGCGATGAATCCCTCTACTGCTAATATTATAGAGGAAGATTAAGTCCATCCCAGAACTCGGTGTTGATCATGAAGGCAGTGATTGGGTAGTGATGGACGAGAAGGACGTGATAGAAATATGGGATCTAAGATTCGAGATAGTTAAGGAAAACAAAAAATGATGCCCAACCCCTTAAAAGAGCATCTAGGGGTCGGGTATGTTACAAATTGGTATCAGAGCATGACAACAACACTTGGTCTGCTTGGGCTCATGCACGAGTCCTATGAAAATATTTTTGGAGGACTTGAAGGGGTAACACCCTATCTTACCGCATTCCTAAGAGGCTTAGTAAACCTCTACTGAAGAGAGGAATGGGATCTTTTACTGTTGATAGATGGTTTGGAAATTTGCATTGTATGTTGCTAATGCTACCAAATAAAGAGGTCGACTTCACTCTTCAATCGTATGTGTTGTTGTATAGACATAAGGTTGGATTGCCAAGGCTAGGATGAGCATGTTGAGAATATTACTGCCAAACGGAAATCCTCTGCATAAGTCCCTTGAGTAGAAAGATGCAAATTTAAAAATTAAGTTGGGGTTTTACCCCAACGACTTTGAATCATGCTAGTTTATGGTAGAGGAATCCTACTAGTTCTTTTCGGAAATGATGGTCAATCCTATAGGAATGGGATTATGTTGAAGAACACTAATATTTAAACTAAAATAGCAATGTGAAGGGATGGAAAGGATCCGTAGCAGTAATAATTATTTCTTTAATGAAGGGTTAAACCTTGTATATGTATATAATCCCTCACAATCAGAGGAATGAGTCTGGTGACCATTCTCTGAAAAAGGGAGAGCATGCGCAGCTCTCGAGTTTCGAAGGGAATTGAGAAACGAATTTTTGTTTCTAGGTACAAGAATTGTTGGGCAAGGTTTTTCTAATCAAGTTGATAAACAAATTTGTAGAAATATAGAGTGATTGAGTGAGAAATCATAGTAGCCTCCCTTGTTTGGTGGATAGTAAACTAATCTGCCAGAGTTCTTGTGGGATAAGGAGAGTGGCCTCCATCCCTAACTGTTGTTGAACAAAAGGAATAATTCTAGGTGTAATGGTTAAGACTGATTATGACCTAAAGATACTCTGGATTTTTGAACTAGAATACTTAGTAAGTAACATAAATCGAAATTGCATTTGGGCTTTAAGGGAATAGTCCAAATGTTATTAGACATTAAAAATTTATTATTATTTTTTTTTTAAGTAAGAAGAAATTATATTAAGGACCTTCAAAAAACTGGTCGATGTGCCAAATTACATCCATAGTCAAAATAGCTACACTGGACTGCCCCAACAGAGGGGAAACCAGTCTAGCCAGCCTAGATAGTGTGCTAAGCAGTTCTAAGATTAAAAAAGATAGTTTGTAGGAACTGTTCCTCCAATAAGACTAACTGAAATTGACAAAGTTTGCATATAAGAACATGGTTAAACACTTGGCTGGTAATCCTAGCCCGTGGCTGAGAGGTCCCCCGGCCAAGGCTCCTCCTCTATGTAGGTCGGCCCCGAGTCCAAAATCATCTCGTCAGTCACGTTGTCCATTTCTCACTCGGCTTCTTGTGTCTCCAGCTGCTATTGTCGAATTTCCAAATCAACCTCTGCCATCCCGCGAGTGGTGCGCTCCAACCCAGGCTACTCTGCACTCTGTTCCTTGACGTCGCCTTCCCTGGTTGTCGTGCGAGGCGTCTCCTCTGAGGTCGCGCCATCCGAGTGAGAGGGAAAGGTC
>SNQJ01S0057744.1:105950-131537 GCA_010110895.2 Picea sitchensis
CTTGATTGTGTATTTAGGCAAGTAAGAAATTATATGGTTCAGACATGACTTGTACTCGTAAATGCTTGAACCCTCTGGAGGTTTAAGTTAGAGAAATGAACTGTGAGTTCGTCGACCTTGGGCACAGTTTCACGTGTGCATGTCGACACTCCCAGTCGTTCTGATTCTCTTTGAGGAAGGAGTCTGTTAAGCTCGGGAGAGGTAGTGCATGTATGCACCGAGTCCCTGTGAGGTGGGCAGAGACCGAGAACCTCTTAAGTTCTAGAGTTGATGAATGAACGCAATGGGTGCATGGAAGATTCTTCTAAGTGTTAAGTTTGGGAGAAACAACACAAAGTGCCTAAATATTTCAGAGCTGACAAATCTCAGGAAGGATAGTGAGATTCAACTATCGAAAGGGAAGATCCTTTCGATTGGAAGACAAACGAATGAGATTATTCCGGGAGGAGCCGAAGTTCTTCATGATCGTCGGATCTGGAGAAGGAACAAGGACGTTAACCCTTCGATCCCTTCAGACTTCGCGGGTTCGGCGAATTGGGCATATTCGTTGTATAAGAGGTGAATCCCCCAAAGTCTTGAAGTCGCCAAGTAATGTGGACCGTGGATCTAAGGATCCTTCGGGATCCCTCTTGGTCGTTCGATTGTGGGGACATGTGTATTACGTCGAGATCATGTGGGGGCCCATGTGTTGAGTGACGACATTGCCATGTGTCCCTCTCAAAGTGGCACAACAATGGGACCCAAGGAACCGTTGAGCAGAAGTTACGAGCCGTAGATCTCCGGGGTTACATGGACACCCTCGAACTGTTAGATCTATGTTGAGTTCAACCCAACACTGTCCACTTCGGGAGAAGAGAATAGTTTTCATAGCAAAACTCTCGAAGGCTAAAGTCGCGAAGTCATCTTAGTCATCCATTGGGAAGGGACGTGTGGCAAGAGATCTGACAGTTTGGAGGAAAAGCACTTCGGAGAAAAGTGAGGGCGGAGTGTGCAAAACTCCCGAAGCCCGAATTAGAGAAGCCCATCGTGACTGTCGATCTGGGAAGGACACACGTCACCAGATCGTGGATTTCGGGGAAAATCTAAGTAGGAAGTGGAGCGTCGACCGAAAGTCGTCTGAAGCTCCAAAGGTAAGAAGCTAAATCCTAGTCGTCAAATGTGTGGACACTTGGTGTCATATCTATCACTTCGGTGATGGAGCACTTCAGGGAAATTGGAGAATGAAGTCCTGAAGGTCAAAAGAGTTGAACCACTAAAAGCATCGAATCTCTCTACCGCTAATATTATAGAGGAAGATTAAGTCCAACCCAGAGCTCAGTGTTGAGCATGAAGGCAATGATTGGGTAGTGATGGACGAGAAGGACGTGATAGAAATTTGGGATCTAAGATTCGAGATAGTTAAGGAAAACAAAAAATGATGCCCCACCCCTTAAAAGATCATCTAGGGGTTGGGTGTGTTACATCATAGCCTATGGCTACAATTTATAACATATTTAGCTACAACAATAACCATCAAACATGTGCATCTGACACATGCTAATAACCAACAAGAGATACAACTAAATCATTCATTACAACATCATATAAGTCATTCTCATTCACGCAGAGTTCATGCACAACAATAACACATGTAAATAACTCAGTACGAGATAAAACACTTATCTTAAACAAGAACTGTGCAACCAGTTACTTGGGACGAATGTTCCACCCAACCATAGACTAAATATTCCAAATCTCAATAGCCAGTCACCCACAAGCTGAAGCTAGCAATCCACAAAAGAAGGTGGTATCTCACAGTACACTCATAGCTCATAAATTTCTCAACCCAACTGATATTCTCCTACAACTATCCCGACTTTTCCACGAACTCTCTTCCGCTTGACCTGCCCAACCCAAGGAATGCACCATCCGTTTATCAAGGTTAACCCAAGGGATGTACCATCAGTTATCAAAGCTAACCCAAGGGATGTACCATCCATTTATCAAGGCTAACACAAGGAATGGGCTATTCATTTATCAAGGTCTCTCTGGCATAGGCAGCTAGGAATTCAAGGGACATTGTTGCTAGGAAAACTATCAACAAACCAACAACACACTTGTTGTTTCAGTGCAACTCGCGCAGGAGTTCACTCTTCCGACCTAACAATCGGGCTCTTCAATTATCCAGCTCCAATTTGCTCCAGTTACGCTCCAAACTTCGTCGCACCAGCTCCCAGCTCTCCTCTAGCTTCCCACACACGAACTTGACTAACTCCCCAAGCTGCTCGAACTTTTATTACTTCTCCAAGCAGATTGTACTCAACCCCCATATGCCCAATAACTTCGAGATGTGACCACTCACACCCACCCTCATACATGTATTCAATGATTGGCTTTGGAAACACTCAATTAGAAAGATGTGACCAGTCACACCCACCCTCTTACATGTATTCAATGATTGGCTTTGAGAACACGCAATTAGACATCAGAAGGTTCATGTACAATAGCAGATTTAGGAAAACGGGTAAATTCATAAACATGGGTAATTCCCCCCTTGGACCCCTTTTGGTCGTTATCCTAGACACTCCCCTCTCTTGTGGATTAATTCAGCCCCCATCTCTTGTCCATATCCCCTTAGCAGCTAGCATAACATTTTATTATTAAAACATTAAAATACAATTCACATATTACATCGCTTGATCGTAGCCACATATTATATCTACATACGCATTAATCAAACAAAAGATTATAATAAGGATGTTACATCCTTATGCAAATCATTACTCCCATATGTTAAAATTCTTCAAAACCCCAACAAACAAATTGTATACTAATTTGAAAAACATAGATCCTATATTATTTGCTAATTTGCAAAACCATAAATCCTCCCTATATGAAATAAATGTCAAAACCTCACATGAAACTTATAAAGCATATATATACGAATAAAGCATATATGCACTGGCATTCCACTTGTAACTATTGTACACTACCCACTTGCATCCACAATCGCATGCCCCCAACCACCTTAATCATCCACAAACATGCAACAAAAAACACCTTAAACTATGCCTTAACCATTCACCACAATCAATAGGTGGTGCATTTAAGAATTTAACAGGTGGTGCATTTAAGAATTTAACCAGGACAACCTTCTAATGCATTTCAATTGTACACTTGGCATATGTTACCTTGAATCTAGAAACACGACTCTTCATCCTCCAAACCCAAATTATAAGAGGCATTTACACCTATCAACATATAAAAATAAAAAGAATAGATAAAATATTAAGAAAATTCAAAAATGTAATTGTGAAATATATATGAAAATATATATATAATAATAAATTGATTTAATAAGTGGATAAATTAAAAAAAAAAAATAGATTTTTAATAAAATGAAATGTTATTTTGATTTATTTATTTCTATTTTGGATAATTTAAATTATTTTAAAATAAATTAAAAAAATTAAATACAAAATTTTATAATAAAGCTTTTTATTTATTAACTTACACTATAAGTAAAATAGAATAAAATTCTGATTAAATTGAGAAAAGAATATTCATTAAAAAAGACATTAAATTTATTCACTAATTAATTTAGTGAAACTCATAATATATTCAATATATAAAAGTTTATTATTATTTTTTTTCAAAAAATAATAAAATTGAAAAAATTATAATCTTACATGCATTATAAATATTAATATGTAATATACGAGTAACATGAAAGTTATCAACAGTTTTTAAATTTAATTCGATTAATTATTATTTTATTATAATGTTGTAAAAAGGTTAAGATTTTAATAAGAATTTTTTTTAGAAAATATAATATTTATATTTAAAATTCTAAATAAATATTTTTTAATAATAAAGATTAATAGTTATACTAATAATAATGTATAACCATCAATTTTGTATAAAGTATTAATGTAAAAAAATATTAATATTATTAATAACAATTGAATTGAAGGTAAAATTAATATATGATTTTTTATAATTTAATTCAATTTTGTATAAATACGAAATAATATAAAAATTGATAATATTATTATTAACAATTTCATTTAAAATTATAATTTAATTGAGTGTAAAATTAATATAATTTTTTTAATAATTTAAGTGACGATATGAAATTTTCTGATTTGCTAAAAAAAAAATTAGTTAAAAAATCCTACTTTATTAGAATTGGAATATATATTCAATCAAAATTGGCTAAATGTTCTACTATTTAGGTTTTTTTTGGGTAGGAATTGGAATCTTTATTTTTTGTTGTTTAAATTGTTTTTTTAAATGTATAAATGAATTTAGTTTGCTGAAAAAACCATGAGTCACTGAGATTATACAATCTTAGCCACTCAAATCTACAGATCTAACCATTCATCACCAATTCAGACAAAATCAAACCGAAAATATGAAAAAAAAACCTCCAAAAAATAGACTATTCAATCTATTAACCACCACTACTCAGCAGTATGAGTACAAACATGACTGGACACAAAGTCCTTGGATCTGGTATAGGTCACCCGGCGCCGATTGGTCCCTTCTTCTGTTGCCTCTTTGAACCTAGCAAGCTTTCCGAGCTCATCAACTCCCACTGCAAGGTGCTTTAATCTAGCTGTAAATTCTACCATCAGCGATGCAAACGTAGCAAGAGGAAATGCCTCTGCGAACTGAAGCTGATTTGATCCATTAAACTTCCTAGAGGAATAATGGCGGCCTAAGCCTGGTACTGCATTTTCTCCTCTTGGTGTTGTGGGTATAGTTTCTGGACCGTGCCAGGATACGAGTCTGGAACATCTTTGTGGCGAGGGATTACATTGGCTCGATTTATATTGCCCCGCAGAATCCATGGAGTAAGATATCCTCAAATCTGAGCTGCCTGCAACTGCTCTAGTTTTTCTGTGATTAATCAATTCATCTCCGGCCTGGGATTCCTGTGCTTCAGTTTCATTATTGGGGGACGTCTGACCTTCCAATGTTAATTCTTCCTCGGGAGATTCATCTTTTTCCGGGATTTCTTCGACTATGGACCATCTGTTAGAGTCGATGAAGAGCTCGGGCTCAGCGCGAAGAACTGAGTGAAGCTCCTGAACCGCTATATCTATTCGTTTCATCATCGGCTCCAGAGCTCCGCATCTCCTCATATCCATGACGCTCTTTGCCAGTTCTTCCAGAACCTTCACTGTTTCAGTGCTGATTTTCATGCATTGCCTCCTCAATACAGCTCGGACAGGAGGCGGGGTCTGCAGTGAAGTAAATTTGTTTGAAATGCTCAGCACCATTAAAACAGGAGTTAATATCTAGATAAATTGGACTCCATTTTTTTCTCGGTAATGTTCTGTTTATAAAACTCTATCGCTGAGGTTTTGGTCCCCTCCAAATCAATCCAAAAACTTAATTTTTTTTTTTTTTTAAATGAATGGAGCAATGAAACACTATGAAACTTTGCTTATGGTGTTTTGTCATATTCTGAAACTTTGCTTATGGTGTTTTGTCATATTCCGAGATCAGTTAAAAAAAAATCGAATTCCAGGTATGAAACACCATTGATAAAGCTCTGGTGAAATTATGTAGGTTGATGTACCTGTATCTCAGAGCGCAGACAGCCATGCAAAGCAACTACTGAGTAAGCACAATGTCTGAGCGTGATGCCAATTTTAAGGTACTGAGTCCATGGGTATCTGAAGCGAAACCGTCCATGCCGAGGCTCCCATCTGGCACAGTTGGYCTGCAATTCACAGATGCAGATGCTCCATTGATCAGATAGTTTACTCGCTACAACTATGTAATTATATTAATAATAATCTATTTTTACAACTATGTAATTATATTAATAATAATCTATTTTTAAAGTTAAAGTGAAGTCAGACATCAAATTGATGCATGAGACTYTTTTGTTTGTGGGATAATGGACCATTTCATACATGGATTTAACTTCTAAACTCCAAAGTTTAAAGAAATATACATACTCTACCTTTCTGGATTTAAACCTTAACCTTCAARGAAAAAAAGGTATTCTTAACCATTAAACTCATTCAAATTACAATGATGCATTAAATATAGAATATACAGTGTATTCTGAATATTGAATATAAACATTAACAAACATCCATTTTAAACATGTCTGAGATCCAGTTTTAAAATTATAGAATATACAGTGTATTCTGAATATTGAATATAAACATTAACAAACATCCATGTTAAACATGTCTGAGATCCAGTTTTAAAATTCACATATAAGTTCCACACAGAGATGCATATAAACCCAAGTTTATGGATATTGTTTTGCCCTTCTGCGTTGTGAACTTGTAAGTTAAATATTGAAATCTTGAAAGTTAATGGGTGAACAAGGTAACTATGAAGGTGTACTTAAACAACTGAAAAAACTTGGAAATTAAACTGCCTGAAACCTTTAAAAGAAAAAAAATCAAATCTTTTCAATACTCTGAATTTGAAGAGATTTAAGAGATTGCATTAACCCACCAAAGTCTCTTCGGTAACTTTAGAATCTAAAATGGCCCTGTATCCCTGGTAGATGGGATCCTCCAATGTTTCTTCGGATACACCCTCCTCATCTGATGAGCTCATCAATCCATCCTCGAAATATTTGTGTACGCATCCTTCAGCAGTGAATCATACAGGGGTTATTGAACAAATCTTTGTTTTATTATGTCCAGAAAAACCAGGTCTTCACCAAGATTTTAAAAAAGTTTAAAATCTCTTAATAAACCCCCAAAAAAAACCATGAAACCAGGTTTTTACCAAGATTTTCAAAAAGTTTAAAATCACTTAATAAGCAAAATGACACGAATCCAGGTATTTACCCAGATTTTCAAAAGATTTAAAATCTCTTGATAATCAAAATGACATGAAACCAGGTATTTACCCAGATTTCCAAAAATTTAAATTTTCTTAATAATCAAAATGACCTTTTTTTTTTTTTCACAACAGATCCATAAATGATTGGGGAACTTAACCCTAGAAGATCAAGAGAGTCCAACCCTGTGAACTTCCCAACTTATCACTGAATAACCTCCTCAACTTATCAGAAATCTCAAATCTAACTCATGACCACCACTTAAAATAACTAAGACTGATAATCCAAATAAGCCTCATAATCCAAATGAAATATATAACAATTTGTATAAATCCAACTTGGCCTGGCATATGTTATAAAAAAAACTAAAAAGCCAATAAAATTCATATTCTTATTCCTAATTCCTCTGGGCACTTATTACTGGAGGTGAATAAACTTTCCCTGACATATATATCCTTACCTTGAAATGATGCAATGAGACATTGCAGGTTAGCTAGAAGCATCTGGTGAAGGTCCTCCCCTGCCCAAACTGGGAAAATAATCAAACTGACAAGCAGGCATATCCCACAGCCAATTAATATCGTTGTCAACCGTTCGTACGCCACAGTGGCTATGTTATCACTGCGATAAGCCGAGATGGCGATCATATTGAATGTAATAAGGAATATCACCATGCCATAGTCAAATTTGCTCTTTACGGAGGGAACGAATCGAAAGTAAGTAACAGCAGCCCCTGCCAGAGATCATTTTTAAGAAGTTAAAAGACGGTGGTAATCTATTGCTTTTAATCGCGCTGAGAGGAAGAAATTTGATTTTATTACAAGAGGTCCCAAAATAAGTTTATTTCATTGTTTTTTTACACATTTTTTTTCCTTTAAAAAGCAATTTCCTTGTTATTCATTTGAATTAAAAACAATTTACCTTCCTATTCATTTAAATCAAAAGCAATTTTCAATATATAGATGGAAAGTAATTACAACATACTCATTATAAGTTTAATATATCATTTATGAGAATTGAACTAGGGTGGAGAAAATAACAATCATTCCTAATATAAATAAATATTTCATTCTATAGAATAGAAAAGGATTGAATAAGTATATTCACCCATACTTAATCAACTAATGTATTCTTAATCAACCAATGTATTCTGAAGCTACACTACAGTTTTGTTGCTGTTCCAAAAAAATATTAATGAATAATAATTTTCCAATTAAAATAAATATTTGTACAAGAAAGAATGGAATGGAAAAAATAACAGTAACTACTAATTTACCGAATATAAAGATGGCGATGCCAATGAGGACAGCCTGCCCTGTATTTCCTGCGTTCTTTGCTACTAAATCCACAACTAGAGCCAGGAAACCTGCCAACAGTGTTCCCAGTCCTCTGTTTAAGCCCTTGCACAAGGTAGCACCTGCTTCAGTGATTTGATTTGATCAGATGTCTGGAATAAAATGAATCATTCCTGTATCTAAAACCTCAACTAATGTAGCAGCCATTCATTGCCTAAAACCTCAACTAATGTAGCAGCCATCCATTGCCTAAACCTCAACTGATAGAGCACTCACTCATTGCGTTTTAGAGAAGCAGAGAGATCTAGAGATTGGATGGAGGAGATCTTTGTTACTTTGTATGTCTGTCTTTAACTGTGTAATGTTATATAAGGCTGTAAAACAAAAAAACTAGCATAAACACATTCCTCACCTATCAAATCGCTTAACAGATTTGGGTTAAGATTACTCAATGCAGATTAAATCTTCAAAGATAGCAGCCATAGATTAGATTGTACCTACAGAAAATTCGAATACCACTACCACGGTAATGACTGCCCAAATAGCACTGGCCCCAGCAACTCCATTGAATAAAGGATCTGTGAGATAGAAAGGAGAAACAACACACAGTGCAAATCCAACCTTCAAAGCGTGTATAATTTTGCGTGGGTCATCTTTACCCATTTTCCAAGCTTGTCTGAAGAAAGAGATGGGCGATCTGGTCCTCCAGTCTTTAAACTTCTTGGGACGCTGAGGATTATTATCATTTTCAACATCCATCTTGAGCACCTTCGAATCTTCAGAATCCATTACTGTTCAGAGACTCAAACAACCAGCCATCATCTCCAACATTTATAACTGTTCTGGCTATCTCTATGGCTAGGTTATGTTCCTTTCAGAGAGTCAAATGCGTGAAGCAGTATATATGTTTCAACTAAAACACCCTCCAAGCTTTGATTGGTTCGAGAAGCCACGTTCTAACAGGACAATCGATGATTATCAAGCTGGGATTAAGAAAACATCTATTAAGGCTGGTGCTCTCCAAGCTCCAAGCTTTGATTGGTTCGAGAAGCCACATTCTAACAGGAGAATCAAATTGATTATCCAGCTGTGATTAAGAAAACATTTATTAAGGGTGGTATAATTTTTGAGGATCCTATGAGGGTAATCATGTTTCAAGTGAAGACTCTTCAAGCTTTTATTGGTTCTAGAAGTCGCATTCTTCTAACAGTACAATTAAGGGTTTTGAATGGGTGATTTCACCTTGACAGTATAGGAGTTGGTTAAACTTTCTACTTTTTGTTGTTTTTGGTAGGAATCTGACGATTTAAATTTGGATAAAATTTCTATTTTTTTGTTTCAACCATTTATTGATTTGTGATGAATGGTTGGATTTGCAGATTTTAGTGACTAAGTTTGTATAATTCTAGTGTCCCATGGGTTTTTCAGTGGACTGAATCCTTTTATGCATTCAGAAATGCAATTTAAACAACAGAAAATAGTGATTTTATCTAAATTTACTTGGCCCCATTCCGACCAAAAAACACAGAAGGTAGAACTTTTAGCTAAAGCCATTCATCACCTGATTTCTGACAAAATCAAATGGAAAAAATAGCCTAGAAACAACCAAAAAGTAAAAAGTTTAAACTACTTTTAAAAGTATACTCTATCACCAAACTATTTTAACTCCATGAACCAAAAAAATATATATTTTAATATATATTAAATTTTTAAAATATATTTTAATATACATTTAGATTTTAATAATAATTTTAAAGACAAATAAATAACTGAATTAACTTAATTTACTTTTTGAATTTAACAAAACTTTCAAGCTAACCACTCATTTATTTTAATAGTGGGTAGTTTGAAATTTGTTTACCATATTTAATTTTCAAAATATATCATAACAAACATTTTGATTCTTCAATTTATTCTAATTTCTAACTCATTTTATATGTTTAGACATTTCAATTCAAAAGATATGTTTATTGCTTAATTAAGAATTAATTTTTATCAACTACTTTGTGAAACGGGGTTGGAAAAGACCAAAAGAAGTTTGGGAAGAAAGAGTATGTATGTTTTGTATTTCAGGAAAAGTGGAAATAGAAAAACATTTCATTTTAGAGTGTGAAGCTTTCAAAGACTAGCTCTTGGAATAATTTATTCAGCCAGGAGACAGTTGAGAAATTGAAAACGTTCATCAACAAGTTGAATAAAAAAAAATGAAATGCAGAAATCAATGTGTAAGGAGGTCTGTCCCATAATGCTTATTTTTTTCTTTACACTTAAGGAGAATTTATTGTTAACTTAATAATACTTATTTTTCTTCTATGAAAAAAATTTCTCCAGAATTTGTGGATGATTTCACATCTCCATACAATCGATAATTTGTTCAAACCACTGTCACCAACATTACTTACCATGCAGACTTTTGATGATTTTTGCTCGAAAATAGGGAAACTATATACAAGGCAGGTTGAATTTCACCGTTCCTGTGAATCATAAAACAAACATTAAAATATTTGTTTTTTAAATTGCCATTCATAAAACTGTCCGTAGTGAGTGGCCTACCCAGATGCATATGTAGTGTTAAATGTTGTACATAAGCATGTGACCTCTCTGCTATCTGCTAGTTTGTCTGAAAGGTGCTGTGACCTATCTGTTAGTTTGTCTGAAAGGTTCTGGTAAGGTACAGATCATTGTAGAGGTTACTCACGGATTATATAAGGAGAAAAATGTCCTGCCCAGTGATGAGTATTAAGCATAATACATCATAAAACTACACGCCTGTGTATTGTTCAAACATTAAAACAATGGTTAAAAAAATGAATTGAATTAATAAATGAAAAAATTTATATTTCTATCTGGATTCATTTCATGTTATATATATATATATATATTTATAAACGAATATATTTATGTATTCCAACAAATTTTACCCAAAATAATATTTTACTTAAAATTTTCATGTTATATATATATATATATATATATATATAAACGAATATATTTATGTATTCCAACAAATCTTATCCAAAATAATATTTTACTTAAAATTTACAGATTTATAATATTTAGGAGAAAAAAGTTAGTATTTTAATATTACTATGTCTAAATGTTTATGTTTTGGTTTTTTTTAGTAGATTTTCTATTTTGAATGCATAAATAGATTATGCAGGTTGAAAAAATTAGTGAGCCTTTTTACTATAAAAACTTAACTATTCAAATTTGTAGATCCAACAATTTCTCACCTAATTTCAAATAAAATTAAACAAAAAAATATAATCAAACTAGAACATAAAACATTTAAACTACACATTTTAATACTCCATAACAGATAATAACTTACTAAAAAGACCTGTTAAAAACAGCTAACAGCTTAAAGTGCATAAAAGTTGAACCTTTATCTAGAAGATCAAAATTATTTCTCTGTTTTGAAGTGTAAAGAAAAAAATAAGCATTGCTAAGTTAAGAACAAATTCTCACGAGCTCCATAGTGAAACTGGGGATTGATCAATTCCTAGAATGTCATGGGATGAAAGAGTGTGTCACCTTTGTGACACTAAGAAGGTTGAAGATGAAAAACACTTTCTCTTAGATTGTCTAGGTAGATTGTCTAGCCTATACCTATATTATATCTAATTTTCAAAATATTTGTCACACAACCAACCTTCCTAACCTTTTAACTCAACAAAAGTATAGTGATCTTGGAAAGCTTCTCTTAATGTTTTTCGAGCACAGAAACACAATTCTAAAGAAACAAGTAATTACTTACCCTCTTAAGATCTCATAAACCAATTTAATCTTAGTGGAGATTAATCATTATCATCATTATCAATACTGAATGTCAAAAAAACACTTGAAAACCCTAACACAAAACCATCATATTTATTACTCATTAAAAAAATTAGTTTTTCTTGATTTAAGCGTTCACGCAACGATTGCTTCCACGAGCGATTCAAATGATGTTTCCAGCGCAGTCACACCTACTCGGTCGCGCGCAGATTTTCGAGGTTACTGAATACGTGTGTGGTAGTGTGATATTTAACTTCTTTCACGCGTAAAAAATTCTGTCCATTGCTGCCGACGGCGTAGGTGAAAGAGCAGGCATAACGAGCCATCATTCCATATTGGAATCAAAGGATGGTTTTATATGTTGTTAGGGTTTTGGGCAAAACATTTTTTTTAAATATAAATAAGAAGCATAAAATTTTGTTTTTTCTACACATCATATAATTTTTATTTTTGTATTTAAAAATATAATTAAAAATAAAATAAATATATATTATAAAATACAATTATATAATAAATATATATTATTAAAAATATATATATTTAACATACATTATTTATATCAATATTTTATATATATAATTGTTTATACTACAAAACTAAATTCATAAAGGTATATCGAAATATCACACAAGAGTATATAACAAAAGTAAATCAAAATATCACATTAAGAGTATATTAAAATATTAAAGTACCATACACAATGACTTAGGGTACATAGTAACCTCCTATATTGTAGAGTTGTATTGATATAGGGTACATAGTAACCTCCTATATTAGTCTCGTGAGACAGCGCGGTTGGTAATGACAAGTACCTTTCTCTAAGTGTTGGGAGGAGGTCTTGAGGTCAAATCCGGCTGGGTCTCCGGGGCGAATTGTAATGGCTACTTGTGATGTAAATGATTTATATCTTTAATATAAATCGAGTTAATTTTTCGTTGGAAAAAAAAAAAAAACCTCCTATATTGTAAAAAACCACATTTTTACATGAGATCAAATCATTACAGTGTCATTTCCAAAACCACTTATGATAAAATATGCTAAGAGACAAATAATTGTGGATAGGTAGGACCACTTATGATGGATAGGTAGCACTTATGATGGATAGGTAGGACCACTTATAATAAAATAGGCTAAGAGACAAATACTTAGAGCAAAGTCCATAGTGGATGCTTAACACCTTAGAATTTTGAGATTCCAAAAATAAAAAAAGTATTTATATACCTAACAATAATGTCCATGCCTTGGGATGAGTGGTGTTAAAAAAGAAGTTACACAAAGTTTGAGGTTGAGGTTGGTAGGGGTTTAAATATCAAACATTATATTTAATTAAACACTTTTTCTTAATAAAAAATATATATTTTATTAATATTTATTTAAATTAAATTGGTATGTTTGTTTACATGTTAATATTTTATTTCAATTATTAACCATAATTTAAGGTAGTCATACAAATAAATTAAATTGGTATGTTTGTTTACATGGTAATATTTGATCTCAACTATTAACCATAATTTTCCATAATTTAAAATAGTTATAAAAATAATTATAGTTGTAGGTTAAAGGTCATGCCCCATATCCCATATGTATATATTACAACTATTTAGAGGTAACTTTCAAATATATGACTTTGATATGTGATGACATAAATGATGTGTATACACAAATATAACTATTTAGAGGTAGAGGTTGAACTTATAACACTAAAAAGTCATAACCTATATACATATGTTATCCCATTCTTTTTCGAAGCAGCGGGATCTGAACCCACGACCTTCATCACCCCAAGATGGCACACTACTAAGCTGTGCCATGCTTCGTTATAGCCATTAACCAACATAAAATTGATTCAAATGTCAATGCTCGAATTTCTATTTTATTTGGACATCTATTATAATCACATATTACTAGTCTATTCAATCTGTTGGGAGCTTGTAAGATCCCATTGAAATGAGATATTGAAATTATGACATGACAAATCATAATCTACAATTGTATGTTATGGTTACACAGATAAAAGGGTTGAACTTATAATATTAGGTGCTCATGACCCATATGTACATATTACAATCATTGAAAAGTAGTGGTTGAAATTATGAGACTAGGAGGTTATTATCATGTCCACATATTACAGTCACACATAGATAGGGTTTGAACTAGCAAGAGTTTATGACCCGCATGCACATATTACATCCACTCAAAGGTAGGGGTTGAACTTATGGCATAGTGAGGTCAAGATCCTCATGCATACACATATTACAACCACTTGAAAGTTTGGGTTGAACTTTTCACACTATGAGGCCATGACTCACATGCATATATTATGACCACCTTAAGGTAAGGGTTGAACTTATGATATTGAGAGGTCATTACTCATGTTTATGTATTACAATCACCCAAAAGTAAGGGTTGTTTTGATGGAAGCAAGAAATCATCACTTACATGCACATATCACTGTCACCTAAAGGTAGGGGTTAAATTTATGGTAAAAAAAAGTCATGGTCGATACTCACATATTATAATCACCTAGACAAAGGGATTGAACATATTGCATAGGGAGGCCATGGATTGGGTGCACATTTTACTACCACCTAGGAAAAGGGATTGAATTTATAGCATAGAGAGGTCATGACTTACATGAAAGTATTATGTCCTCATGACATGCATGCAAATATTATGACCTCTCAGAGGTAAGGGTTGAATTTATAATACTAAGAGGTGATGACTTGGTTATACTTATTATGATCTCCCAAAGGTAAGGGTTGAGCTTATGATATTGAGAAGTCAAAACCTATGTGTGTATATTACAATTACTTAAAAATAGTGATTGAATCTATGGCACAAGGGTATTATGACTTAGAGAATATATTACACTCACCCAAAAATAGAAGTTGGTGTAGTTGAATCTANAAATATGCTAAGAGACAAATAATTGTGGATAGGTAGGACCACTTATGATGGATAGGTAGCACTTATGATGGATAGGTAGGACCACTTATAATAAAATAGGCTAAGAGACAAATACTTAGAGCAAAGTCCATAGTGGATGCTTAACACCTTAGAATTTTGAGATTCCAAAAATAAAAAAAGTATTTATATACCTAACAATAATGTCCATGCCTTGGGATGAGTGGTGTTAAAAAAGAAGTTACACAAAGTTTGAGGTTGAGGTTGGTAGGGGTTTAAATATCAAACATTATATTTAATTAAACACTTTTTCTTAATAAAAAATATATATTTTATTAATATTTATTTAAATTAAATTGGTATGTTTGTTTACATGTTAATATTTTATTTCAATTATTAACCATAATTTAAGGTAGTCATACAAATAAATTAAATTGGTATGTTTGTTTACATGGTAATATTTGATCTCAACTATTAACCATAATTTTCCATAATTTAAAATAGTTATAAAAATAATTATAGTTGTAGGTTAAAGGTCATGCCCCATATCCCATATGTATATATTACAACTATTTAGAGGTAACTTTCAAATATATGACTTTGATATGTGATGACATAAATGATGTGTATACACAAATATAACTATTTAGAGGTAGAGGTTGAACTTATAACACTAAAAAGTCATAACCTATATACATATGTTATCCCATTCTTTTTCGAAGCAGCGGGATCTGAACCCACGACCTTCATCACCCCAAGATGGCACACTACTAAGCTGTGCCATGCTTCGTTATAGCCATTAACCAACATAAAATTGATTCAAATGTCAATGCTCGAATTTCTATTTTATTTGGACATCTATTATAATCACATATTACTAGTCTATTCAATCTGTTGGGAGCTTGTAAGATCCCATTGAAATGAGATATTGAAATTATGACATGACAAATCATAATCTACAATTGTATGTTATGGTTACACAGATAAAAGGGTTGAACTTATAATATTAGGTGCTCATGACCCATATGTACATATTACAATCATTGAAAAGTAGTGGTTGAAATTATGAGACTAGGAGGTTATTATCATGTCCACATATTACAGTCACACATAGATAGGGTTTGAACTAGCAAGAGTTTATGACCCGCATGCACATATTACATCCACTCAAAGGTAGGGGTTGAACTTATGGCATAGTGAGGTCAAGATCCTCATGCATACACATATTACAACCACTTGAAAGTTTGGGTTGAACTTTTCACACTATGAGGCCATGACTCACATGCATATATTATGACCACCTTAAGGTAAGGGTTGAACTTATGATATTGAGAGGTCATTACTCATGTTTATGTATTACAATCACCCAAAAGTAAGGGTTGTTTTGATGGAAGCAAGAAATCATCACTTACATGCACATATCACTGTCACCTAAAGGTAGGGGTTAAATTTATGGTAAAAAAAAGTCATGGTCGATACTCACATATTATAATCACCTAGACAAAGGGATTGAACATATTGCATAGGGAGGCCATGGATTGGGTGCACATTTTACTACCACCTAGGAAAAGGGATTGAATTTATAGCATAGAGAGGTCATGACTTACATGAAAGTATTATGTCCTCATGACATGCATGCAAATATTATGACCTCTCAGAGGTAAGGGTTGAATTTATAATACTAAGAGGTGATGACTTGGTTATACTTATTATGATCTCCCAAAGGTAAGGGTTGAGCTTATGATATTGAGAAGTCAAAACCTATGTGTGTATATTACAATTACTTAAAAATAGTGATTGAATCTATGGCACAAGGGTATTATGACTTAGAGAATATATTACACTCACCCAAAAATAGAAGTTGGTGTAGTTGAATCTACAAGTATGTCTTGACTCGAAAACTATATTATAGTTACCCAAAAATAAAATAAAATTTATAACATTAAAATTTTCATATTTTTTTCAAATTTCTATAACGTACCCAATCATAAATTTTACCTATATAATGTTTAGGTTATAAAGAAAAAATATTTGAAATAATTACGCATTTAGAAACAACATCATTAATTTACTAACCATATAAACTTGATATATATATATATATATATATGAAACAACCCTCCTTCCAAATGAACTTCGAGGGAAAAAATAATATATAAACTTGATGAAGAGAATGGACGCAACCCTCCTCACTTGGAGGGAAAAAATAATATATAAACTTGACGAAGAGAATGGATACAACCATCCTCGTTCTTTTAGAAAATCCAAAGACATTTAGAAACAACATCATTAATTTACTAACCATATAAACTTGATATATATATATATATATATATATATGAAACAACTCTCCTTCCAAATGAACTTCGAGGGAAAAAATAATATATAAACTTGATGAAGAGAATGGACGCAACCCTCCTCACTTGGAGGGAAAAAATAATAATATATAAACTTGATGAAGAGAATGGATACAACCATCCTCGTTCTTTTAGAAAATCCAAGGACACGTGTATGGAGGGTGAGTCTAGTGTGAGGGTTTCATATCTTTTAGCCCTTTTGTGTGTTCATATATATATATATATATGAAGCTTTTCATTATACAAAGCAACATGTAAATCGAATTGTTGATCTCCCTCCTTTTGTTTCATAAGACAATGTTTTAGTTAATGACCTATCATGGATAGGTCATACAAAGGAAGGTATCTATTAGGGGATTTATGAGATTGCTTCTTATCATAGTTGTTTCGTTTCCTTTTCTAATTTCATGTCTCCATTTGAGACCCCTTAGCTTTGGATGACAACCTCATCACTAGTCATATTCATATTTTATATAAGTTGTAGGATAAAGTCATAATATTTTTTCATAAGTTGTATGAGGAAGTCATAATAAAGGGGATGAGAATTTATAAGAGGTTTAATGGTTGTCTTGAGAGCATGGATCATTTCATGATTCCATGTGAATGGTTTTATTTGCATGGTTTTAAGTTAAAAAGAAGTTATATAGTAGTGAAAATTTTTAAATACAAGATGTTAAAAATGGTAAGTAGATCTTTCAAAAAAGTTATGAAAACATTTTATTTTAAAAATAGTGAAAGTATAAAGAAAAAAATTAAGAATAATGGTCCATATTTAATATTTTATAATTTTTTATTTTTTATTTTTGATGTTAATAATTAACATTCAACAATATTAGTTTGGTATAGTGGTTGAAAGTTTTGAGCTTCATGTAAGAGGTCTCAAGTTGAATCTTCCTAGTTAGTTTCCTCTATTGTATACTTTGTTCAATGGTTCTGTTGGGTTAGTCGATATAATCATCCTTGATGGGTTACATTGTTGGTAATATAGTGTGTTGTATTCTCACGGGGTCAGACACAATGAATTTGTTCCCCCCCACTCTTTACGTTGGGTGCTTTCATCGAAATGGGGAAAAGTGCTTAGAAGTTATTTCCAAGAAAAAGAAAACATCCAACCATATTCATAAATTGTTTGTGTAATTGACAAATCTCAATATCAATTGTTAAATAAATAAACAAGTCGATTGATATATGCAAATCAACATACATATTTAATGCAAAATCAAAGAAAAGAAAAATGATAATGCAATAACAAAAATATAACACAAATGTATACTACATTATTACACACATAGATAAAGTTAGAAAACTATTGTCCTTCATTATTCTATACCAATGCAATTGCTCACAGAAAAATATAAATCATTATTACAATTACATTTGAACAAATTTATAGCTACATTAAATTTGATTATACTTGAAGATGGTTGTAACCACCTTTATATGTTTTATTTCGACTATAATGGTTGGAAACCTATAAAATATAGAATATTGTACCTAGTTAAATTAGTGCCCATTCTTAAAAATAATGAGAATGTAGGACTATTTACCAATTTGTTCAAGTTTGTTCAAGTTTGTTCACCAAATCCTTAGGCCAGACCAAACTTTATTGACAATGTAAACTCTATCATAACACCATTCCTTGTCAATTGTCAACAAAAGGATTCAAGTTGGTCATTCCAACTTTGATGATGTATGACTTATGTATGTGATGTCTCAACAACATCCACTTGTTGAGCTATTAATAGTCATTTCATAGATCCTATTAATCCATTTATCAATGTTTTCCTAATTATCATGGCATTCTCACACCACTAGAACTTATCCCCACTCTTAGAGTATGTAAATGAATTAACAATATTCATATTTTATTTTTCACAAGAAACACTTTTCCATAATTGACTATTTCTCTTATGAAATGATACTTCGTGCCTATGTCCTTCACCCTCGCATGATAAATCTAGTTCTTTCCTAATGATAGTGCACTTTCAACTCTCATATTGTATTTTCATTTTCCTTTTGTTACATAGTTATTGAAGGAAAACTACTTCCTAACTGTTATAGNTTTGTTCAAGTTTGTTCACCAAATCCTTAGGCCAGACCAAACTTTATTGACAATGTAAACTCTATCATAACACCATTCCTTGTCAATTGTCAACAAAAGGATTCAAGTTGGTCATTCCAACTTTGATGATGTATGACTTATGTATGTGATGTCTCAACAACATCCACTTGTTGAGCTATTAATAGTCATTTCATAGATCCTATTAATCCATTTATCAATGTTTTCCTAATTATCATGGCATTCTCACACCACTAGAACTTATCCCCACTCTTAGAGTATGTAAATGAATTAACAATATTCATATTTTATTTTTCACAAGAAACACTTTTCCATAATTGACTATTTCTCTTATGAAATGATACTTCGTGCCTATGTCCTTCACCCTCGCATGATAAATCTAGTTCTTTCCTAATGATAGTGCACTTTCAACTCTCATATTGTATTTTCATTTTCCTTTTGTTACATAGTTATTGAAGGAAAACTACTTCCTAACTGTTATAGCCCTAAAATGCCCTACCTATGCATACATGGCATTGGCCTTTCTACTTGCATAGTTTTCCAAATTACTGCTGACGATCTCTCTTTAAAAAACCATTTTTAGAGCATGTACACGCCTGTTGCATTACTGCCCGCATACATACGCTAGCTGCATACTAGAAAGTCTGCGTACATACAGTAGTTGCATACTAAACAACCCTTGTTTAGCTCCAAAATTTGCAAAAAATAAAACGTTGCAAGGAATTCGGCGAAGTTTAAGGGCTGTCGAGGGTTTCCCAACCAATTCACCCATTGTAGCTCGTCCCCAAACTGAAAAAATATACTTTTGTCATATAAAAGGAGGTCTTGGGGTCCCATTCCAACATCAAGCATTAGAACAGAGAAAATCTAGCAAAATCCCTTCCCCTTTTAGCCCAACCTTTGCAACCCTTTCTAAGATTTGGCCTCAGCATTCCCCCTCCATCCCTCTCCCTATATAATCCCTTCCCTATTTCCCAAGGAGATCATTTTATTGTGAGAGGTATTACGGGAATGATGCACTTGGAGCAACAGTAAGAGGAGCCCGGACCAGGTTCATGGAGCATCTGCCGACAACAAGGTTGTAACTTTTGTAATCTTCACATATGAATAAAGGAGTTCTTTTTTCGTCCCAAATATTTTGTTTTTTGTGCTTAATTGATTAATGCATTCACATTTGTATCTGAACCCTAACATTGATAAGTAGAGATAGACTATCTTGTAGCTTTATTGTTTAAATTTTTTGTAGGTCATCTTTGGGAGGAGACCAACAGTCCAAGAAACTACAGAGGAGGAGATCTACACCAGCCGAAAGGACATAAGGTACACCCTCTTTTCATTCTCTTATCTTTTAAGGTCATATTGTTTGGGATAGTTTAGAAATAGAAATGTCTTTTAAGGGAGATCAATGCTATGCCTATACTTTGACCCAGTATAGTAATAGGGGGGTTTTCCCGCTAGCAGAATTGGTGACTCCACTGGGGAGTCTCCCTAGGGTCTCAGTGGGAGATTTTTTGGTTTTAATTGGTTTCTTTATTTCCTTTTGAGTTTTTATCATGTTTACTGAGTCATTTTAGGGTCTTTGGTCACCTTCAAGGTGCATGCCAGCTTTCCTTGCCCAATCAATCTGCCAAGTCTTTTTTATTTTTTGAAAAGTCTCAAAGGTGTACGCGCTTTTCTTTGGCTCAACCCACGTACATACACAGTCTGCACAGTAGACAACTCACGTACATATGCAGACTACTGGTGCAACAACCCGTGTCTCTGTGTCTTGAAGGTGTTTTAAAAAAAGAGGAGTTTTTCTCTTTCTTGACATAATCTTTGGGCTTATGAGGGCTTACTTGGACTTTACAGAGTCTTTGTTAGTGGCCTTAGCTTGGGTTAAAGATTCAGTTTCAACTTGTTTCTTGGTTTTTGTTTTTTTTTCCCTAGAGGTTTAGAGTGAACTTTCAAGTTTTGGATCCTCCTTTGGTTTCTTTTGAATCCCTGCATTTACGCAATTGGCCTAGGGTCTCTGTAAATCTTGGGTTATGTTCTCTTTGTCATGTTTTATGCCTTGAAAAACAAAAAAAGAATTTTTACTTTGGTTTTTCTTGTTAAAGCATTTCAAAAAATCAAAAAAGAATTTTTGCATTTAGTTATGCACCTAGTTTGGTAGTGTAGCCTAGGTTGTTTGGTTGCAAAAGAAAAGAGTTTCAATTTCAAAGTTTTTTCTTGCTTTCCTGAAAATATAAGTAGTTTTTAATCGTGAAACAAAAAAAATAAAATTAGGAAACTTTCAGTTATAAGATCTTGAAACATTAATTTGAAAAGTTGATATTTACAACGGTTTTACAAGCTTTTGCTTTAAATTTGAAGTATCCAATTTTATTTTTCATATAAATGCTCTAAAGTTTTCTTCGTTTTTGTCTCTTCCAAACATCACTAGTTGCACGTTCACATCCTTTGCGTAAATGAATCCCATAAAATTAACGCTTATCTCAAAATCTATTAGACTTTATGTTTTAAGGGTTCACCGACTAGTTTAGGCTTTTGGGCCTTGAAATAGGTGTGAAGAGGAAATTCTTCAAGGCCATCTAAAACAAGCATTGGAGTCTGAGATAGGGAGTGTATAAAGTCTAGTGTCGTAAGAGTTAGACGTGACCCCCCTCTAACACAGGGGCTAAACACGAGGTCACATAAGGAAAGGTAGAGGAGATAACCCCTCCAAATTCGGACCGAGAGTAGTGGGGATTGTATATTGAGGTTCTTTCTTGGGAATCATACTAATCGCATTTTTCTACAGAACCTTATGAACCTCGAATCCATTCGAGATCCTCATTTTTCTTCCGAACCAATTTCTTTCGACACCCTTGAAGGGCTTCAGACTTGTTATCTTCCTCATTACGATCAACCCGACTGTCGACTGTACTTGCCTGGTGACTGACTGTGAGCTGAAAACTTAGTTTCCTATTTTTACGGACTTACACAAGTGATTGTGGGGGTATACCATGGTACCTAGGGTGGACGTCAAATCNAGCATTGGAGTCTGAGATAGGGAGTGTATAAAGTCTAGTGTCGTAAGAGTTAGACGTGACCCCCCTCTAACACAGGGGCTAAACACGAGGTCACATAAGGAAAGGTAGAGGAGATAACCCCTCCAAAATCGGACCGAGAGTAGTGGGGATTGTATATTGAGGGTCTTTCTTGGGAATCATACTAATCGCATTTTTCTACAGAACCTTATGAACCTCGAATCCATTCGAGATCCTCATTTTTCTTCCAAACCAATTTCTTTCGACACCCTTGAAGGGCTTCAGACTTGTTATCTTCCTCATTACGATCAACCCGACTGTCGACTGTACTTGCCTGGTGACTGACTGCGAGCTGAAAACTTAGTTTCCTATTTTTACGGACTTACACAAGTGATTGTGGGGGTATACCATGGTACCTAGGGTGGACGTCAAATCGTGCTTTTCAGAATATACCCAGAGGGCACTTTCGTGTTCGAGTTGCACTTGCACCGGTAAGTTTCTCTAGTGTTGATTGGTGTAACTTTCCTTCCCACTAGTTAGTTGTCTTCTTGATTTGTCTTTAGGAACTTTTAGTGTGTTCTCTGTGATTCATGCTAGTCAAACCTTATTGTGTCGGTTGATAATTTCACAAGGTGGAACATCAACAACTCTGTTGGTTGCATAGGCTTCAGGGCCTATCACTAGTTACTTTGGAGCCACCTCCGCCATCATTAAGGCACATGCTAGATCAAGAAGGATTGTTCGAAGCGACCGAGCCAGCTCCGAGAGAAGACTTTCCAGCCCTGGAGGAATCCATCGTTTCTTATGTTGAGACCGAAGGTTTCAGGCCAACAAATCCTCCAATCACCGACTTATCGGCACCGCTTTTAATTCAGATAGTCGCCCCCAAGGTGACTTCTCCTGAACGCCAATTTATTCGACAAGCGATGATGGAAGAAAATGTTGCTACTTCATCAGGGAGTCCTCGTACTCCCATTACGACTGTCGTTGGAGGTGGAATTGTACCTCCTCCCCCACCTCCACCTGTCAAGACTACGACTATCCCGACACCCACGACTTCGGGTAGTGGTTCGATTCCTTTGATAGATTCAACCATTGTTCCCTTCATTCAGAACACGTCAGGTGCTCCCTTCTCATATGGGATGCTCAGTTTTGAATCGAACTCAGTTGTTACTTACTCTACTTTACAGACCATGGGTCTGGGGGTAGGGAGCTCTAACTCTCCCTTGCAAGGATCCATCGTGGGCACCACTGCCTCGTTTAATGTTATTCCTTACGGAGGGGGTGATAGACCTCCTTCGCCCCCTTCATTCAGTGGTGCGTTTCAGCGGTCACTCAGGCCTAATGCTAACTATAGTGTGTTCAGTGGAGGAATTTTGGGACCTTCATCCTACACGACGTTGGTGGGATCAATGTCATTCTCTTTGTTTAGTGCATTTGGAAATAACTCTTTTTCTTCTTCTTCTTTCTCGACTTAGGGAAACCCCAGCTTTGGTCAACAAAACCCTGTGCAAGGTGTCTTTCCTTCGCAGGGAGCGATGACATGAGTATAATCCGCACAAGGTCTTTGGAATCCTTGGCATGAATTATTTCTCTTGCAAGGGATGTCGGTTGGGGGAAACCCCATCCATACTCAATGGAACCCTAGGAAAGGTTCAGTTCCCATGCCAGGAGGGTCGTCTGGGGGCATCCCCAACCAAGGTCCTTGGACACTACACAGGGGGAAATCCCTATGCAATATATGTCATCTAAATTCAGGAATCAATCGATGATGCAAAAACAAACACAGGTTCCTTTTGTTGGTCAGGGCCACAGTTTCTACCAAAACCCTAGCCAACAGTCCAACTTTTCCTGGCAACCTAGTGCCAGTCAAAATCTAGGTCCCTCTTTTCATGTAAATACTCTGCAACTGAAACTACCCTTTCTGGAAACCCTGCATTTATTAGACTTGTCGATATTCTTAAATGACTCAATCTATCACGACCCACGTTGGCCCCCTATGTCGACTATTTTTCCTTCTGACATCCCTAAGTTTGAGGGAAATCCTGGAAAAGATCCAGATGATCACGCGACTAGTTTTCACTTGTGGTGCTCATCCAACTCGTTGAAGGATGACTACGTTCAGTTGTGGCTATTTCAATGAACTCTTATAGGGGGTGTAGCGAAATGGTATATCGAGCTCGACAACTCAAAGTATTCTTACTTTAATGACCTGGCTATGGTTTTCTTGAACCATTTCTAGTTGCTAGTGAGATATGATGACGATACTGAGTTGTTGGCCAACTTCGAGCAGACTAAAGTCGACCATATCTCAGATCATATCCACGAATGGTGGCAAAACAATAGCTTGATTAAGGTCAAGGTCCCTCCCGTGTTCTTTCTTGAATGGTTATTAAAGTCTTTGGTTCCTTGCATATTCAAAGATGTAGCAATGTCTGAGGTGTTTTCTGAGGAAGAGGCTATTATGAGAGCCCAGCAGCTGGAACTGATTTACTCTAAGTATGGCATGTTTTACGATATCTTACATGATGCACCATGGTCAGTGCTCAATAAGGCCAAACAAAATTCTGGTCCCCACGTCAATGGCATAGTGGGATCAACACAAAGCAATTCCACAGATGTGTTGTCTAATCAGTTACAACAATTATCGATTCAACAGAATGTGGCCAACCAGACTCCTAGTTCGGCCTCCCCCTCAACCCAGACGTCATATGTACATAGTGTGCAATCGACAACTCTCAAGGCTAACCAACAGTCCAAGAAACTACAAAGGAGGATGAGATCTACACCAGTCGAAAGGACCTAAGCTACACCCTCTTTTCCTTCTCTTATATTTTAGGGTCAGATTGTTTGGGGTAGTTTAGAAATAGAACTATCTTTTAAGGGAGATCAATGATCTACTTATACTTTGACCCAGTATAGTAATAGGGGGACTTTTCCCGCTAGAAACAAGTTTGGGAAAGAAGAAACATAAAAACAAGAAGGGTAAGTGTTATTGGATAAATCCGTAGGTGCGGACACTAACCGATCTCCCTAGATCCACCTGGATCTAGAACAAAACACACCAGAATATGACTCTTTCCTTAAGTTTTAGATATTGAATTTACTAGTAGGAAGGAACAAGTAACATACCTTAGTATCGCTTCCTAGGGTCTTTGTTGCTCCTGATTCGCTCTGGTGCTCTTGTGAGGTCAATACCAAGACAACACAAACCAACCAAAGTGATAGAAATAGCAGAAACTCAATAAAAACCTATGTATGTGATCAAGGAATCATACAATAAAACACAACAAGCTTTATAGGAAAGAATCATATTACTGTATCATATTAAATGTGAAAGAGAGATTACAACCATGGCCTTGAT
>SNQJ01S0057745.1:0-13268 GCA_010110895.2 Picea sitchensis
CAGGATATCCATATGATATCCTGAAGCTAGGTAGTTGTCCTAGTTGGCAGGGAGGATAGTAGGTTTGGGCAGTGTTGGTCAGTGCATCAGGCAGCAGGAAGGCAACAACAAGGCAGCAAGGCGACATAAATTAGCATCAGAACCAGGTAAATTGTTTGTGAATTGGCTATGTTAATTTTATGTTGTATATTAAATGTTAAATGTTAAATTCTATTGAAATTTATATGCTTATTTGAAGTTAATGAATTATTTACGCACTCAGAAATTCTATGTTAGAAATGTTATGCATAATTGTAAGGATTTTTACTAGGCTTGTTGATTTTATTTTTCTTACTGGCCACTACACTTGTCCATTGGTTCGCCGGTTGCTGCTTGTTGTTGTTTGGTTCAAGTTTGCAAGGTTGAGGACCTTCACCTACGATTGGACCTATTGGTTCTTGTTGCTTGCTTTTGTTTTTTTCAACTTTGCAGGGTTGGGGTCTTGCATCCGCAGTTGGAGTTGTTTTTTACTTTGCGGGGTCCAAGTCATGCACCCACAATTTGACATGCACTTCTGTCGTTCATCGTTGCGGAGTAAGTTTCGATGCCATAATTTCATTTGTATTCATTCTTTATTGTTTATTGTTTTCAATTTTCAAGTAAGAATGTTTAAGTATTTCTACTTGCATGGTCGTCATATATTTCGGGTTCCTTCTGTGCTTGGGATGAGATTTGGTACTCATTGGAGATACATATGTTGTTTGCTGGTTCAGTGGTTTTTTCTTGTTCGTTGGTTCATTGGTTCGTCGATTGTTGCTTGTTTGTTGGTTCGTTGGTTCATCAGTTGTTGCTTTTTGTTGTTTAGTTCAAGTTTGCGAGTTTGAGGTCATGCGGCTACAGTTGGGCATGTTTGTGCTTCCTCCTTGGTTTGTTGCTTGTTGTTTTCCATTGTTTGCTTCAGCTTTGCAAGGTTGGATTCATGCGCCGACAGTTGGAGTTGTTTTTTTTTCACTTTGCGGTGTTCAGTTCCTGTACCCTCGGTTTTGTCATTTGTCATGTGTGGCGAAGTCGATATCTAACGCCTATATCATTCCCGCCTATCCTGCTCTTAAATTTTGCTCCATTTTTTTCTCCTAACTCTAAACCATACCTACATGCCTTTGAAAAATGTTCTTGTAGAAGAAAAGGATACTGAGATGGTGCTAGCAAGTGTGGTGTTTCATGGATTGCAAATTGGAATATTCATTTTCTATGTTGCTTGACGTGCAACATTGCTAACATAATGAATGTGTTCTCAAATGCATCACACCATTTACATTTGGATGAAACCATTATCATTCTAGGATACTTCAGTGTTGACATGCTACAAATTAGTGGCATAACAAATAATTGGACAACTACATGTGCAATTACAATGTCCATTGTCTTTTTGTTAAGATAAAACATGTGCAAAATGCACTTATTAACCATATATGGTGAATTGTGCCCATATCACAATATAGCCTCTTTATCCTGTACACAGACTGGTCTGACCACGATACAATTTGTCTTGTACTTGAAATATGAGATGTACATCAAAGATATTGCAAAATTATATTTCCCTGTCTCAAAGCATATATGGATACTTTGCTTCACAAAACCAAAATCATTCAGCTATGGCCATGCAATTTCTTAATATTTTATGGCTTGTAATATATTTTGGACAGGAAAAACTCTATATAATTACAACCATGGATCAATAAAAGCAAAGGTTCATGTTTCTAACTATGTTTTATTCTATTCCTTTGATTCACATTTAATGTATGTACATATTACTTGTTCTTCCCTGCCTACTAGCTTCCATTTATGTTCATTGTATTTTGTGTGTTCCCACATTGAAACAAACAAAATGACTGAACAAGACAAAGGAGTCTTTAGCGCAAATGTAGAAGAGGAGATACAAAGGTGTATGCTTGTATTGTTATTTCATATTCCATTGTTTTGTATTTCATTTATTGCTTGTATATGTGTTCACTTAATTTATTGTATGTAGATATTGTGTATCTTCCTACATAATAACTTATCTTCATGTATTTTGTATTCTCTGTGCCGCTACATTGAAATAAATCGAACTCTGTTTATTTTTTTACATGTCTTCCTGCATACCAACTTACCTTCATGTCCATTATATTTTCCCACACCCTGCTACATTTAAACAAACAAAATAACTAGAGAAGACAATGGACTCTTTGCTTCAAATGTAGAAGAGGAGATACAAAGGTGCATGCTTCTACTCTTATTTCATATTCCATTGTTTAGTATTTCATTTATTGTTTGTATATTTGTTCTACTTGTTCTACTGCTTTGCACCTAATTTACTGTATGTAGATACTACGTATCTTTTTGCATAGTAACTTATCCTCATGTGAATTGTATTCTCTTTGTTGCTACATTGAAATAAATAGAGTTGTATTTATTTTTTTTACATGTATTTCTACATACTAACTTACCTTCATGTCCATTGTATTTTCAACGTTACTAAATTGAAATAAACAGATTAGTTGGACTGGAAAATGAATTCTTATATTCCACAGTAGAGGGGGATGAAGTACAATCTTCGAAAAGGTATACCAACTTTGATAGTAAATCAAACACGCAAAACTGGTGGGGGCATATAATATTGGAATAGAAAACGATGATTTGGAAACAATGGGCCTTTGTTGAGACTTCTCGCTTCCAAACATTTCCCTCCCCATTTATATTTTCCCACTTTCTATTATCCCTTTTTTCCCTCTTTTATACTTAACCGAATTCCCCTTTGTTTGTATCCTCTACTTTTGCTTTTTGTTTTCTTTGTTTAGTCGTCTTTCTGAAAATGTCTAGGTGCACGGGTTGGCAGACTCATGGGTTCACATTTATATTCATGCTTCTATATCATGACTCTGATCGATGGTTTCCTCATTCCATACTTAGCCACTTTTTTGATCGCGGGTTCCCAGGCTGGCGAATTCAAGATTGCACCTCTAGCTTCAGAGGTTCTATGATATATAGATTGGCCATTGTACCCCCTATCATGCCCTATTTCCTGTTACACATTTTTGCAGTCAAACAATACGAGGCATACGATTTGACCATCGAGTCCTCATGATTCTTGAGTATCCCTTGACACCCTATTTCGTATTCCATCTCCTTCGACTAGGTATGTGACATTTAGAACAATTATGGACAATATACAATGCATATGCTTATTTAGTCCTTCTGATGTTCATATACACATGCTTGCATCAGAAAAAATGGGACTAGTGACATGGCCATGAGCAGTCAATCATCGCAAACATCAACAGACCGACAAGGCCAAAGGTAAAGATTCATACATTGTGTTCCTCATATGTTTACCAAACAAATATCCTGAGCTATTTATTCATCTATTCCATGATAAATATATTGATGTAATCTACAACACATACTTTGCAGTTCACAAGAAGTATCAACGAGTGCAAGTGAGATGTCGAACATAGTGCAAGTTCTGTAGACTAAGAGGTCTAGTTGCAAAACTCTGGCTCCATACTTCATCCAAGTTGTGCATCTACTTGTACATTTATGCCAAGAAAAAAAGAAAACAAAAAAATAATGCAGAATACCATTCACATTACTTTTTCTGTTAAAAAAATGTCACCAGGTCTAAACTTATAACACCCAAAATACTATCAATAGAGGGCTTGAACAGTCGTCGAACTGGAAAAGTGTTCATCGGGGACATAATGGTCGTCTATAGCACCTACTTGGACAAGTCAAACAAAACTAGATCCATTATGCATGCTAACATGATAGACAACGAAGCCCTGATGACAGTCGTACTGATTATCCCCACACCACTTGTCCAGAAACATGCAGAAAAGATATTTCCAGGGAATGGGATATCCATTACAAATTTTAATATATTTCCCAAAAAAGTATATGACCGTGGTGATTGTGATCGGATTATATCGCTCAATGAAACAATTATTGTGGAAAAAATTCCCGCGATTTGTTTAGAATATCGTTTCATCCCGGACACAACAATCAGCCAACTTGCACAGAGCAATGACACTTACCCAATCAGAACCATTGGTGCAGTTGTCACACTCGCGAGAAAACTTGGCTCGCAACACATTCTCCTTATAAAATATGGAGAGTCAGACAACGACAAGGAAATGATACCATTCTCCATATCCAATTTTGTCCTTTACTTTCACATGTCCATGTATCTCGGTTATGTTACACAACTATTGCACTATTTCATGTTGCAGTTGCAATTGTTCGACACCTATTCAAATTTGTTTTCCTCAATGGAACAACAATTGCATAAAGGAAAATTCCCACTTATTCTCTTCAAAAATATAACAAAGAAAAGAGATGTTAAAGAAAGGATCTTTCACACAATCCAAGCAACATTTGTAACAGAATTTTGAATAGACATAGTACAGTATCTCAAGAAACTAACTAGCTCGACAACTGTTGTCTGTATACATCTAAAATTTCATCCTCACTTTGCTCATACAAATTTCCTTCACCAATTTTCTGTAGCTTTTTTTGTTGTTGTGCAGTTATATATTATATTGTTCAATATATTAATTGTTATGCTCACGTGCCTAGGTTGAGGGTGTTTTGGTTGCAGTGAATGCATACTCAACCTCCTTCTAGCATGTATGTGCCAAAGGAAACTCTCATGCTTCTGCCTATGCCTTCATAAATTATGGTACAATTGATTGTCTACGATGCAGTAAAAAATGCCCTTACATATATAGACATTGCCTCAATGTCGCCATCTGAACCGTGGGAAACACAATTGTACATTGTACAATTAGATAGCTTATGTTACAAGCTGTGCTTCATGGGTTAGCAGAATTTCCATATGAAGTGTACCTACATAAAAAGGCAAACAATGTCTACATGTTGCGCGACTTTCAGGTCCATAGCAAATTTTCCTTAAATGAGAACAATGCAATACTGCATATCGGCTGAAAAAATAAAAAAATCATATCAAGCGTTGGAAGGAAACGAAAAAATATCATGTGTATCTGCCCATGCTACCCAATGAGGATATGAATAGAATTTTGCAAGGCCATGGAAAATTGAATAGGAATCGCGTAAGATTGTTCAGTCTAGAAATGGGAAGCATGAGGACAAACCCCATACAAAGTATCCAACTATGAATAAATTAGGCCCATCCTTTGAACCATTGAAATGGCTTGCTCCAGGGATGATTTTAGGGGATAAATTTCACTCATGGACTAATTTTCCATGTTTTTCCCAAAAAATGATTCGTTATTCTAAAAATGATTCACCCAAATTCTATAGGATAAAATTATTTTACCTAAAAAATCGCCAAAATTTTATATAGACTATATAAAATCCTTAGAAATTTGAATATTTTTACAAAAATATCGCCAAAAATTTATAGTTGGCATGTGAAGGATTAGTAAGATTCGCCAAGGTTTCTACATTTTAAAATAAATTTCCATCCTTAAAATCATCCCTGGCTTGCTTCTCTGAGCGGAACCATCAGGCATTTCCAGTAATATTGGAAATTTGGCATTGTTAAAACTGGTAGTGATAGAACATGGCACTATCAGAAGAATATGTCCATAGTGATCTTGCTTCATGGTAAAATAGTAATCGAAAAGTTTCTTGTTCCCCATTTGGGGGTTTGGTTATAGTTGGGATACAATGTTGAATCTTTGATGGTTTTGTGATATCTTGTGTTTGGCACACTTTTGTTCATATCTCATGGGCCCGGTTATTTTCTCATGGGAACATATACCACATGTAAGAGAAAACCAATGGCACGTGTTTTTTTTAATATATCAAATTGTTTGATTCATAGATTGATGCGTACTTATCTATGGAGCCTTGTGGGATCTCACTTGGCTCCTTATGTGTTCATGTGTTGCCTTGTGCCTCGACTTTCAATACATTTGGTGTTTACTTGGCTCTTGGTTGTATGCTTCGTTCTAGAAAATTAATGATACATTCAGAATCTTGGCGGTTTTCCTATGATCTTAAAGAATATACGGGACCTGATTTGCCTTTTAATATAAGCTCTCTGACGCAAATGTAGTATGTGGCTCGTTTTAGCACTTTTTGTGATCGATGGACTTAGAAAAATTCATCTTCAGGAATATTTTGAAATAAAAGGATATATACTGTGTGAAGTCTAATGGAACTATCATATCAACCACAGAAAATTAAAATTAAAATTCGTCGTTGTTATACTTACGGTGAAGTTAACAGTACAATAATTTTATGTAAGCATCACAAAATTGATTTTCATGTGGCTTTTCGATGCTTCTCTTATGCAAACACATCCTAGAAACTATAAGTGTGTCTCACTTTATCTATTCCTTAATTAAATATCATGTTCACATGTTTAATGCACTTCATAGTTACTGTTAAGACTATCAATGGGGATTTCTTACACCAATTCCCGCTTCCAAAAATTGCCATCCCCTTTCTTTTTTCTTTCTGCTTTCCCTTTTTGGTTACTTAGTCGTTTTTCAGAAAATGTCTAGGTGTGTGGGTTGGCGGATTCACGTTTTCATATTTCCACTAATACTTTTATATCACGACTCCGACTGACCACTTTCGCATTCCATATTCAACAAACGTTTTGGATCGCGGGTTCCCGAGTAGGCGGGCTCAACATTGCATTTCCATTGTTCCATCGCCTACAAACAACACTCGGACTTCCCTGATCTACAAATTGACAACCAAATTCCCCTTTCTTTTTCTCATTTACTTTCCCTTTCTAGTTACTTAGTCATTTTTTCGAATGTATCATGCTTTTATATACAACACCTGAAGTTTCGCAATATACAAATTGACCATCAAAGTCTGTCATTGTCCTATGTTCCGTGTTACACATTTTGCAATCAAAAGTTGGGATACATACAATTTGACCATCGGGCCCTCACGTCTCCTGAGTAGAACCTATGGCCATGTTTTCAAGCTCATTAATATGCCCTGATTCGAGTATGTCTCATGCTTTTTTATCATGAGTCTGACCAACTGCTTACCCATTTCATACTTGGACACTATTTCCATCACTGGTTCCTGGCCAGGTTTGCTCAACATTGTGTTTCCATTGTTCTATGACCTGCAAACAACACCCAAAATTCTACGATATACAAATTGACCACCGAAATTTGTTATTGTGCCTTGTTCTATGTTACACATTTTGCAGTCAAAATTTTGGAGACATACAATTTGACCATCGGCCCCTCACATCTCCTGAGTATAACTTGTGACAATATTTTGAAGCTCGAACGACCTCTTTCTGTACTTGGCCATCTCTTGGAATCTCTTTCACAGGTTGGTGGGTCGACCAAATGTGCAATGCTTAATCACTCTTCGCCATCCCAGCCACCTTCGCACTTCTTTCTAGATATGCAATTATTAATCTTTAATGCTAATAGCTCATCATACATGAACCATTAAGATTGCCATTAATGTCTGAAAGGTTGGAGCATATTTTTCATTAATACGAATTAAACCAAGATTTGCAGAGGGTTGTGTTATCCTTTCAAAGTGTACATTTCAATCATCATGCAATATCTTTTGCACGTCGTCCGGTTGGTGGATTCACGAAATATCCAATCTTTAATCACTCTTCTTCATCACTGCCACCTTCGCACTTTTTTCTAAATATGCAATTAGTAAGCGTTAATGGTAACAACTCATTACGCACAAACCATGGAGATTGTTATTAATCAGCGAAAGGCTCGAGGAGATCTCCCATTGATACACATTAAACCAAGATTTGCGGAGGGTTATATTATCCCTTCTGAATTTTCATTTCAAACATCATCTGGAGCAAATGGACATTCTCGTTAACTTATGGCATGATGACCAGAAGTTCCAGTGCTCCAGGGCATATTCTTACTACTCATCTCCCTCCGCCCAAGAGTAAAAAGGAGATGGTCCCTTGGTGCACCGAGAGATATATTTCAAGCCAAATAACTGCAAGGCAACCTTGCCTGCTTAGAACGCCCACCCGCCTGCATTGATGGCTAGTGCAGAGGTTGATGCAGTCAATTTCGAGCCGAAAGAAGGTGATCTGATAGACGATGATACGACAATGGATGATGGCAATGTAGACGTTTTTCCCACTCCTGTACCCAAATTGAAATCAACCATAATGGGGGGAACTTCCTAGGTTCGAGATGGAAGCCCTAACAAGACCAAAGTAAGGGGTTTCAGAAAAGAAATTGACGATGAACGCAATAGTCGCTTTGCATCTCAAGAGTAGGAATTCCATAGGCCCAAATTAGTTCGTTCTAGGTGGAAGTCTTTCACTGTAAGGGAACGGTCTCTTGATGCTCCCAAAGATATATTTGAATCCAAATAATTATTCAATTGTGGGACCACTCTCTTTTTCTCTGGATATACAATTAACATCTTAGGGAATGAGAACGAGAACTCCCACTGGTGCAAGGCATATTCCTACTACTCATCTCCTTCTGCCCATAATGGACTAATTTGGGCCTTTAGAATTGCTCATGCAGCGTGTGTCCCTGAAGTCTTTGCCTATAAGGAGGGGATCTCTTAGTCCCCTCCCACCCAGAACGAATTAATTTGACCTCTCGAATTGCTCGTGCAGGTTGTGTCCCTGAATTCTTCGACTATGAGGAGGTGGTCTCTTGGTGTGTCCTCACTTTCAGTTTCAGGCTCTTCCGCTTGCCCTACAATGTTTTTCATATTCTTCCTCATGGGAAGCTTATGAGAACTATCAATTTTACCACAAGGATGGGTCCTTATGTCCTCCTAGGTTTGAAAAATTATGGGTTTCTTTCCTGTTGGGGTGGTCCATTGGAGCGATGTTGTGGGATATCGTGCTCTTGGCAGTGGCGGCCATGGATTGGAAACTCTTCTCGTCGGGGCCTTTTCCTTTTTATTTTTACAATTCAATGGTTCCTTGCAATGACTCCAGGTTTCCAACATTAGGAGTAGGAGTGGTGTTCACCTACTTCAAGACAAAGAATTATTCCACTGCGGAACCACTCTCCTATTTCTTTGCCGCCTCAGGTTTTTTGCAAGATATTGAGATTGTGGTAATGAACATTGACCTTCTGAGGAGAAGAATGAAAGGACTTCCTAAATAAATCATGGTAATGAGTTTTGTATGCATGTTGAAGAGCATCTCGATGACTCCTGCACGTTGTCCCACTAGAGGAACAACACAGAATTTTATGCATGTTTTTTTTTTTTTTTTTTGTAGATCTTGTACCTGTATTTATGAAAAATATGTTCAATGCTTTGGTGCAAATAACTCAGTCCAATTTCTATGGATAGATATACACTGCCCAGTATTTTTTTTATGGATTTACTATTAAAAAATTTGCCTTCGAATCTTGGTTGTTTCTTCTTTGTTGGATTTAACACCTCTTCTCGTTAGCATGGTTCGATAGTCTCGTAGTTCTTGAATATTGTATTGGCTCAAGTAATTTGATCTAATATGGAGCATTCAAAAATTATATGACAATGCATTGTGTCGATCCCATCAAGATTCTATGGAAACAAAAATGAATTTCAGACAACTTCAAACCAACATTCAATTCTATATGTAATGTAGATAGAACATAGCAACACTAATTCACGATGCGGCAGTCGGGGCCCCACCCTACAAATTTTGTTTTCATCTCAACCTTGCTGAGCAAATGATTTCTTATTTCCCTTTCACTTCCTTGATTCCTTTACTCCAAAAGGAAACATTTTACTAGTTTTCCATCCCCTGGCCTCTATTTGAGCAGTTTTTACTTTATTAATGAAATTACCAAATTTCTCCTATGCGAATAAAAAAAAATGATCTATGGTGGTTGAAGTCAAATGGGACTATGAAATCAACCACAATATTAAAATTCAAGATCCTTATTGTTGTTTCTAGATATGAAATTATTAATCTTTAATGCTAACAACCCATCATGCAAGAAGTTTAATACTTAAGATAATATGTCAAAGTCATGGAAGAATGTATCAAGAACACAATTACTCCCACAAGTTGCAATAAAAACAAATGTTCAACAAAGCATTTGCTCACATGCTTTTTAATGGTACAAGCACAATAGAAAACGAGTAAGTGGATAAAATGTTGGACTAGAAAATGATGGTTTTGCAACAATTGGGCTTATTTGAGACCAATTACCTCTTATGAAAATTTCCCTTCACTTTTCTGTTTTCCCACTCTTTTATCCCCTTCTTTTCTCTCTTCTATACTTAACCAAATTCCCCTTTCTTTTTCCCCTATACTTTCTCTTTCTAGTTACTTAGTCATTTTTCCGAAGATGTCTTGCTGTGTTGGTTGGCGGATTCACGGGTTCACATTTTTATTCATGCTTTTATACCACGATTCTAACCTAGTGCTTCCCCTTTCCATACCTAGCCACTTTTTCGATCATGGGTTCCCATGCAAGCGGTCTCTAAATTGCACTTCCATTGTTCTGTGACCTACAAACAACACTCTGGCTTCTACGATATACAAATTCACTTTCGGACTCCCACATCATCCCCTCTTCCGTGTTACACATTTTGCACTCAAAAGTTATGATAGATACAATTTGACCGTTGGGGCCTCACATTTCCTCGGGAACCCTTGTCACCTTATTTTGAAGCCTGCCCGACCGCTTTCCACACTTGGCCATTTCTTGGAATCTCTTTTGCGAATTTTCAGGTTGGCGGGTTCAGGAAATTTCCAATTCCTAGTCATCATTTCATGTTCTTGCCACCTTCAGACTTCTTTCCAAGTATACGCAATAAGTATACAACTTCTCCAAAAACATGCAGAAAATATATTTCCAGGAAATGGGATATGTATTACAAATTTGAATATATTATCCCTTCTTTTCCCTCTTCTATACTTAACCAAATTCTTGTTTTGTTTTCCCCTCTACCTTCTCTTTCTGGTTACTTAGTCATTTTTTCAAAAATTTCTAACTGTGCGGGTTGGTGGACTCACGTGTGCACTCATGCTTTTATATCATGACTCCGACCGACCACTTCCCCATTCCATACCTAGCCACTTTTCTGATCGCGGATTTTCAGGTAGGAGGGATCTAGATTGCACTTCCATTGTTCTGTGACCTGCAAACAACACCCGGACTTACGTGATATACAAATTTATTGTCGGACTCCGACATCATACCCTCTTCTGTGTTACACAGTTTGCACTCAAAAGTTTTGAGACCTGCAATTTAACCTTCGGGTCCTCACGTCTCCCGGGGAACTATTTTCACCCCATTTTGAAGCTCGTGCACCTACTTTCCATACTTGGTCATTTCTTAGAATCTCTTACGTGGATCGTCGGGTTGGCGGGTTCACGAAATATTCAATTCCTAATCATTGTTTCCTGTGCATGCCACCTTCGCACTTCTTTCCAAGTATGCAATAACTGAGGTTTAATGCTAACATCTCACCATTCCTCCAGGAGATAGTCATACTAACTGTCCCTACACAACTTGTCCAAAAACATGAAAAAAATATCATGTCAGGTAATGGGATATCTATTGCAAATATCAATATATTAGCAGAAACGAGTCCCACTGACCATTTCCCTATTCCATACTTACCGAATTTTTCACTTGCAGGTTCCTGGATAGGCATGTTGCACTTCCATTGTTCCTTGACCTACAAACAACACCCCAGCTTCCGCGATATAAAAATTGACTTCCGAACTCCCACATCATCCCCTCTTCCATGTTACACATTTTGCACTCAAAAGTTATGATATATACAATTTTACCATCAGGGCCTCACGTCTCCTCAAGAACCCTTATCACCCTATTTTGAAGCTCGTCTGACCACTTTCCACACTTGGCCATTTCTTGGAATCTCTTTCGTGGATCGTCAGGTTGGAGGGTTCAGGAAATTTCCAATTCCTATTCGTTGTTTCCTGTGCCCACCACCTTCACACTTCTTTCCAAGTATATGGAATAAGTATACAAATTCTCCAGAAACATGCAGAAAAGATCTTGCCAAGAAATGGGATATCTATTACAGATTTGAATATATTAGGCCTTCTTTCCCCTCTTCTATACTTAACCAAATTCACGTTTCTTTTTCCCCTCTACTTTCTCTTTCTGGTTACTTAGTCATTTTTTTCCGAACATGTCTAACTGTGTGGGTTGGAGGACTCACGGGTTCACATTTGCACTTGTGCTTTTATATTGTGACTTTGACCGACCGCTTCCCCATTCCATACCTAGCCACTTTTCCGATCGCAGATTCCTGGGCAGGCATGCTCTAGATTGCACTTCCATTGTTCCCTGACCTACAAACAACACCCTAACTTCCATGATATACAAATTTATTGTCGGACTCCCACATCATACCCTCTTTCGTGTTACATAGTTTTCACTCAAAATTTATGAGACCTACAATTTGACCGTCGGGTCCTCATGTCTCCTGGGGAACTATTATCACCCCATTTTGAAGCCCATCCATTCACTTTCCATACTTGGCCATTTCTTTGAATCTCTTTCGCGGATCGTCAGGTTGGTGGGTTCACGAAATATCCAATTCCTAATCATTGTTTCATGTTCCCTCCACATTCGCACTTCTTTCCAAGTATGAAATAATTGAGGTTTAATGTTAATCGCTCACCATGCCTCGAGGAGATAGTCATACTAATTGTCCCTACACAACTTGTCTAGAAACATGCAGAAATATCATGCCAGGTAATGGGATATCTATTACAAATATCAATATATTAGTGAAAACGAATCCAATCGACCATTTCCATATTCCATACTTACCGAATTTTTCTCTTGCGGGTTCCTGGAGAGGCGGGCTCAAGGTTTTCCTTGCATTGTTCTGCGACCTCCAAACAACACCCGAAATTTCAAGATATACATGCAGAAAATATCTTGCCAGGTAATGGGACATCTTGTGGGTTCCCGGACATGCGGGCTCAAGATTTCCTTTCCAATGTTCTGCGACCTGCAAATAGCACCCAAAATTCCCTCAAATATACAAATCGGCCGCTGGACTGCCCCATCATGCCCTCTTCCATTTTATGCCTTTTGCAGTCAAAATTTCTGGGACATACAATTTGACCATTGGGCCCTCAACTCTCCTGAGAATCCCCTATAACCCTATTTTTAAATGCATCCAACCGATCTTCATACTTGGCCATTCCTTACTTACTCTTCCCCATCCTTGTCACCTTCGCACTTGTTTATAATAAAAAAATGTTTATAAAAACATATATATATTATAAAGACATATAATAATTGTCGGGCACTCACCTCTCCTCTATATCCCTTGCAACCCTACTTTCA
>SNQJ01S0057745.1:13278-29875 GCA_010110895.2 Picea sitchensis
ATTATTATATATATAAGGCCTTATTTCTAAATATGCAATTAGTAAGCTTTAATGGTAACACCTCATCATGTAGGAACTGTATAAATTGTCATTGATGAGTGAAAGGCTCGAGGAGATCTCCCATTAATATGAATTAAACAAATAATTATGGAGGGTTATATTATCCCTTCCGAGTGTTAATTTCAAACATCGTGGAATCTCGTTCGCACGTGGTCGAGTTGGCGCGTTCACGAAACCTCCAATCCTTAATTTCTCTTTGTCATACCTGCCACCTTTGCACTTCTAAGTATGCAATAAGTAAGTTGTACTCCTAACAGCTCATCATGCAGCACCCATAGAGTTTTTCAGTAATGAGTGAAAGGCTCGAGGAGATTTCCCATTCACACGCATTGAACCAACATTTGCGGAGGGTTATATTATCCCCTCCAACTGTTCATTTCAAGCATCGTCTGGAGAAAACAGACGTTCTCATAAACTTATGGCACCAGCTCGAAAGCAATTATGTGGAGATATAGTGAACATATTTGGGCACGAGGATCAGAACTTCCATTGGTCCAGGGCATATTCTTACTACTCATCCCCTTCTGCCCAGAATGAAATAATTTGGACCTCTGGAATTGCTCGTGCAAGTTGTGTCTCTAAATCTTTTGACTGTAAGGAGCTAGTTTCTTGGTGCATCAATAAATATATTTCAGGCCAAAGAATTATTCCACTGCAGGACCACTCTCCTGTTTCTTTATAACCTCAGGTCTTCCGCCAGATGTTAAGATTGTCAGAGCCAACATTGACGTTCAGAGGAGAAGACTCCAAGCAATTCCTAAGAAAGCATAATAACTGGTTGGACCTCTTTCCTGAGTTCCTGGAAGACCCGATGGCAGTTCCTAAAGATATCACAATCTTGTAGGTTAGTTCGTTTAGAAATCCATTCCGGGAAATTGCCTGGTTGTTTACAAGAATAATGGGACAAAAATCCACAACAACTATTTCCTGCATGGTTCTTTATATTTTTTATTTCACAGTCAAGGAACAAGCCATTTTTTATTAGGGGAAGCTAATTTCCCTTGAAATTTGTTTCCAATTGTCATGCTTCAAAAAGGAAAATAAATTCTATATGTCATCCTACTTGGTTTTTGCGATAGCGCATTGTTGTCTATTTTCAAAATTGAGTCTCTCCAAGAAGGTAAACTGGGAATTCGACCCAGTAACCTTCTGGTACACGGCCTTGTGGAGGCACAAGGCCTACCACTATTTTTATGAGGTATTTAATACCTTTGTCTATGTTTTAAAAGTTTTATTATTAGGAAAGGATACTCCCCCCATATCTAACCAGGAAACCAAGTTTTTGGATAGGAAGGGGGCACTTGAACAAATGGAGAATTGCAGTGTGATAAGGATTTTTGGCTCCGAGGAAAAACCTGCTCTCTTTCCATGTCATATTATGGACATAATGTTTGTTACATAAATAGCAAGGCGATACAACTACTGGTTGCATCTATTCCATGAGAAGAGAAAAAAACAATTCATTCCTCTGCCTTGGAAAGTCAGGGACTTTGTGTTGAGAAACGTCAACAAAATTGATGAATTCGTAGCCCATTTCAACAACTTGAACCTAATATATGTTGAAAGGCTAAGAGGGTTCGAACCTAATGGAATTTTTTTAGAACATTTACTTACAGTTGGCCTCGGCAATTCTTTTTTCCAGAGACACATGAGAGAAAACAGAGACACTAACGACAACACTCCTTCTTCTGATGTCGACGACCTAGACACATTTCAAGGCACCACTGAATTGTACAAGAAACAGGGAAAAGGCCCCGGTGAGAAGAGTATTCAATCCCCGGATACCACTCCCAAAAGTATGACATCCCTGAGCATCACTCCAATAGCCCACCCCAGTAAGAAAGCAACCCAGAATTCTTTAAATGGAGGAGGAGATAACAACCCTCCTAGCACTAAAATTGATAGTTCTCACAAGCTTCCCATGAAGAAGAAGAGAAAAAAAATTGTAGGACAAGCGGAAGAGCCCGAAATTGAGAGTGAGAACATGGAACTTGAGATTGGTTTGGATAGTATATTTTGCAACCTTTATTAGCCCAGAGACGCGATCTAGCATAGTCTCCCAATGGATATAGATAAGATCGAATTTTTTTATGAAGATGAATCCTTCATATTCCAAAGCGTTGTTTTTTACAGGGAGTCTAAAAATTAAATTATTGAAAACAGAGATGTAAAAAATAAGAAAGGGAAATCTTGTTCAAAGATTAAAATTGGGAACATGCGGTCATCCCAAATCTCTCGACTTCATAGAGCAACCAGAGATTCTCTTGAAGATTCCATTGGAGGCATTGAGGCCGAGAATGCCAAACTGAAGGACCAAGTCAAGGAATTGGAGGAAGCTTTGATTCCTATGGCATTGCTTGTCAGTCCTTTAGCAATAGCCATGCCTATTGTTAGTCCCTAAAGTTTCACTTGACTGTGAGAGGGCAAGCTAGGGCATCATCAAGTCATTGCAACGGTATTTTTAAGGGTTTTCTGAATAGGTTTTTAGAAAATGGTTGAAAGCTCGTTCAAGGATTCAAAATAAACACATAACTCAAATGTAAAACAAGAAAACATCCCATTGATTTAGTAAATGGTAGTCACATCAATAGATCAAAAAATAAGATAAATAAAGAAGGAAATATATGAGAGTATTCAATTTGTCAACCCCATATAGATTTTTTATTTCAAAATATCATTGAAAAACAAGAACATGTACTTGAAGGCAAACTTGATAATAAACAAAAACAACAAAGTTTTCATTGTGTTACGTAAGATCAAGAAATCAAATGCATTGCAATAGAATAAATGACTTCAAGTAAGAAAAGAAATAGAATAAGATATGAAAAAGGATTTGACAATCAACATGCCTTTTCCATTTAGTATCAATATGGAATATAAATTGTCTTGTAGTGGATTTTTGCAAAAAAGGTCCTTGAATGCCCAACTAATCATCCAAAGTTCTCCTTCTACAGAGTTTATATAGAAGCAATACATAATTTTCAAGATCCAAAAGAAATGGATCTCAAAACCTCCTCATATGTATTTAGTTTCTTGTTTCAAATGATCAAGGATAATATCAAATCTGATCTCCAATTCAAATTGATGAGGTGGCTTGTCAATTGTTGTCCATGAGATGTTTTAGGAAAATAAATCTGGCAAGTTACCGAAAAATATGATCCAACAATCTCTTTGTATCTCCAAAAAGGTGATAGTTGTGTAAAACCCGAGAGAGGTTTTTGTGAAGGGGCATGTTCCCAACAAAAACCTCTTTCTTTGTTCAAAAATCCATCTCCATATGTTCTGAAACCTCACCCAAAATTAGTGACTAAAACAGGAAATTATTTATTGTGAAATATCTGAAAAATAGGCCTCAAAGATAAATTTGAATATCTTAAAATGTAATAGATGTGTAAAAATGGAGAGATATTTTTGTTAAGGGGAATGTTCCCAACAAAAACCTCTTTTTGTTTCCAAAAATTCATCTCCATATGTTTTGCAACCTCTCCCAAAATTACTGACTAAAACAGGAAATTATTTATTGTAAAATCTCAGAACAATAGGCCTCAAAGATAAATTTGAATATCTTAAAATGTGATAGTTGTGTAAAAATAGATAGAGGTTTTTGTGCAGGGGAATTTTCCCAACAAAAACATCTTTTGGTTTCAATGAATTCATCTCCAGCTGTTCTGAAACCTCTCTTGAGGATAAAGACTGAAACAGGTAAAAAACAGAGTATTTCTTGTAGCTTTTTTAATTGTGCAAAAAGATCATCTATGTCATCATAAACTACATCTGTACCTTTAAACAAAGATTCAGATATTGATTTTGATTTTGTGGTTTCTCTTGTCACAGGTCTCCTGGAGTATTGAGCAACATGTTTTCTCTTTTCCTGTCTCCTCCTCAAGTTTTCAAATTCTTTCTTAGTCTTGTGCAAAAAAGGTGTGTCTGCCTGTTTTTTCGAGGTTGTCTTGGAATCTTCTAAATTATCCTCTATAATTATGAGATTGTCCTTGGTAACTTAAGCACATTTGTTAATTTTTTGCTCAATTTTTTTCCTTTTTCATTTTTCTTACTTGTAGATTTATGTTTCTTCTTGACTAGGGACTGAACTGGGTTCATAGTATAATCTTCATCCTCATCAATTTCCATATTTATCTCTGGATTAATAAAGATGTCAATATCTTCATCTGGTTTAAATTTCTTACCTCAGCTAGTGGTAGCTTCCACATTCTCTTTACCTACAGGCGAATCTCCAATGGTTTTTTGAGTTTACAACTTTCTCTTGCCAGATCGAGTTACCCTTGTTGTAGGTGATTATTCTTTAATTAGGAACTCAGTGTCTTTACCAGTCAGTTTCTGTTGGGATGATTTATTCCTTTTGGAATTTTTTGATTTAGCTAAATGTAAATCATTTCTTAAATACTGGATTAGCCAATCCCAGGGTCTTTGGACTTCGTTTAAAGAGGATATTACCAGCTTCTTAATTAAACCTTGGTGAACGAGACTACCTTTAGTTGTAGCAGGATGAGACTGCACTCTCTTGGACATTTTAGATAAACCCTTAAGTAGAAAGTAAGGTAAATTAATATGATAATCACCACTAATGTGAATTAGCAGTCTAATATGGTAAATATAAACCAATGAAAACCTTCCCTAACACTTGATATACATGTGAATGATCAGCAAAGCGGTATGCCATTCCTTATTTACCCAGCTATGTGGTATTCCCTTTTTCCAGTTAGGGTTTTATTTTTCTGGGATTAAAAATTCATTCAGAAATTCCATAACCATATTCTCCTTCTCCCACCACCTTTCCCCGCCAACTGGAAATCTACAGGATTTAGCAATTGAATGTTCAGTCACCAGCATCAGTAATTTTCCAACTATAGCTTCAAAGCCATCAAAATTCTGTGCGAAAACCATTGAAATTTGTTCATCGTGCCCCTGGAGGGTTGTGAAAAAGTCAAACCAACCCACATCTTTAAGCCTCTGTGCCATTTGAGGGTATGCTTCGATTAATTTTGTGCCCTCGAGTTCTAGACTGATAATTTGGCCACTCTTCTTTGGTGCCATGCTGTTGATATAGTCCTGTAAACAGATCTACGAGAATTGGTGATTTGAATTCTTATTTCTCGTGGGCTGTTAAGAAATAAGAATCACTTCTTCCTTCAATTTGATCTATGCATAAAATAGTCGACACACTAAAATAGAAGGTGATGGTTCTGTTAATGATATTCAAACATGTTTGATTTGATGCAGGTATGGTAGGTACAACTCAATCCCTCATATGTAGTTGTTATAAAAAAAATAGCAACCTGAAATAGATCATAAATAAATACGCAGATATTTTAGTCATGATTTGAAAAGTTGGGACACGATCTAGGCAGGATGGCGCATACAAAACCATGATTATTCCCGATGCTGTGGGAATAGCGTTATTCCTGCAGCACTTTTTCTGACTTGGCAAAATTTGAAAATTCAAATAATGAAACGACAAGTGATGTGACAAAATATTATCATATCGAATCCTAATCTTTAAAAACACTAAAAATCATTTAAAATTGCAATAAAAATTGAAAACTAATCTTCCAAGCCAAGAGGTAAAAATAGAGTTTTTGATAAAAAAAATCATGAAAAAGAAGAGGGAAGGGACTAGGGATACTCACTCAATCAAAAACAAGGTTAGAGACTAACATTGGCTCCTTCTGGGGGTAAAGTTTCATAATGAAGCTTTAAGAACTATTGACCAATACCTTCATATCCTTCTAATTCGCTTTATTTCCCTATTTTGTCATATTTATTGAAAACCACAAATTGTAAAGAAACAATTCCAATGGGTATATGGAGTCTTTATTTGAGCTAAAAAATAACAACCACAAAACTGCAAGTAGTCTTTCCATTGGGCTATGGAGTCCTTATTCTTTCATACTGAAAACTTGACACTACTCTCATATTGTAAATTGATCTTCAAACTGAAACCAACATGCTCAAAAATAAATCTTATTTATGTACAACTCCTACACAACTAAGAAATTAGTTCCTTTATCAGGTCACATCAAACTTCCAATGTAGCCATGAAATATTTTGACTGACAAGATGGTCTTCTTCCTTGGAAGTAAATAAGAAAATGTATAAAAACTGAGATGTTTGCAGCAACAAATGAATGGGCAACCCATATTTACAGCTGCAATTTGCTTTAATTCTAAATGCTGCAAAATTTTGAACCTATGGAAACACTGACTCCATGTAGACAGCTACTGGATCATATATAATATAACAAAATTCCAGCTGAAGAAAAAACCCAAACTACTCCTCTGACATTTTTATTGTATTTGGGAGACCATAATTCACTTGATTTCCTTCAAACAACACATTAACATCACTTGTTTTATTATAGTGAACAACAACATCTTGGGTAGGTTGACTTCTTTCATCTATTTCTCCAACATTAGATTCATACTCATCAAAAACATGCTCACTGTTGCACAGATCAATGAATGTTGATGTGAAATTCTGCTCTTCTCCATTTTCATAGTCATCATATACAGGTTGACTATAAAAAAATTCTGAATTTTGATTTTCACAAAATTTTGTTTCATTATGCTCTTCAAAGAAAGAACACAAATGAACAACCTGGTCTTTTGGAACAAAAAATTCATTATGACAATCCAATAAATTTTTTGTCATATTATCCATGACACTATCATCAACAACATATTGAAAAACTTCTCCTTGAAAATAAGAATGAGAGAAAGTTTCATGAATGATCAAATCTTATTCATCATGAAAGAATGGAGACTTTTGATTGATTTCAACTAGCAATGATAAGACAAATTGTTCATCATTAATATAATCTTCAAGAATTTCCTCACTAAAATACTGGCCTTCACAAATATTTCCAATAGAAAATTCTTCATGAAGAGACCCATTCGAATGGCCATCAAAATTGTTAGGAGCATTATGAGAACATTCCAAAATATCCTCACTAATCTCATCACTAAAGCCCTGCTGAAAAAAAATAATTCTAAGAGGTTTAAATTTCTCACAAAAATCATTCAAGAGGCATTCGGTAGGATAAGTCCTCTTACAAAATGAATGAAAAATAGCATGGAAATAATTTAATGATGAAACACTGGAAACAGGAAGAGATCGGTACCATTGTCTCACCTCTCCTTCCAAGGAGTACATAAACATCTTCAACAATACATCTTCATGATGAATATCAAGTTGATCCATGTATTGATGAAAATCAATCAATTTTTGTGCAAGATGATTGTGATTATCTCTTATGAACCTCGGAAGGTTGTCTCCCCATTCATGCATAGTAGGCACAACATTTGGAAAGCCATGAATACCGTAGAAATCAAATGGAGCAAACCTACAAGCCAAAATGGCTTCCATAGCCTTTCATATCTCGGATCAGTGGAATTGCCAATGGATTCTTCCTTCATGGAGTCTCCAGGTGAATGATACAGTCATAAAAAATGTCCAACTCTTATTCACCATCAAGAACTATAATTGATCATTTTTGTTCTCCTAAGGATAAATTCTTCGTTCCTCCATCCCCGACAACGGCGCCAAAATATGTTAGTCCCTAAATTTGCACTTGACTGTGAGAGGGAAAGCTAGGGCATCATCAGGTTATTGCAATGGTATTTTTAAGGGTTTTCTAAATAGGTTTTTAGAAAATGGGTGAAAGTTGGTTCAAGGATTCAAAATAAACACATAACTCAAATTTAAAACAAGAAAACATCCCACTGATTTAGTAAATGGTAGTCACATCAATAGATCAAAAACTAAGGTAAATAAAGAAGGAAATATATGAGAGTATTCAATTTGTCAACCCCATATAGATTTCTTATTTCAAAATATCATTGAGAAACAAGAACATGTACTTGAAGGAAAACTTAATGATAAACAAAAACAACAAAGTTTTCACTATGTTACTTAAGATAAATAAATCAAATGCATTGCAATAGAATAAATGGCTTGTCAACTGTTGTCCATGAGATTTTTTAAGAAAATAAATATGCTAAATTACTGAAAAATAAGGTCCAACAATCTCTTCGTATATCCCAAATGGTGATATCTTTGTAAAACCTGAGAGAGGTTTGTGTGAAGGGTCCAGTTCCCAAAAATAACCTCTTTTGGTTTCCAAAAATTCATCTCGAGCTGCTCTTCAACCTCGCCCAAAATTAGTGACTAAAACAGGAAATTATTTATTGTGAAATCTCTGAAAAATAGGCCTCAAAGATAAATTTCAATCTATTAAAATGTGATAGTTGTGTAAAAACCAAGAGAGGTTTTTCTAAAGGGGAATGTTCCCAACAAAAATGTGTTTTGGTTTCAACGAATTCATCTTCATTTGTTATGAAACCTCTCTTGAGGATAAAGACTAAAACAGGTAAAACATAGTATTTCCTGTAGCTTTTCTGGTTCTGCAAAAAGATCATCTATGTCATCATAAACTACGTTTGTACCTTTAAACACATATTTATATATTGAATGTGATTTTGTGGTTTCTCTTTTCACAGGTCTCTTGGAGTATTGAGAAACATGTTTTCTCTTTTCTTGTCTCTTCCTCAAGTTTTCAAATTCTTTCTCAGTCCTGTAAAAAGAAGGTGTCTCTGCCTGTTTTTTCGATGCCTGTCTTGGAATATTCTGAATTATCCTCTATAATTATGAGATTCTCCTTGGGCACTTAGGCACAAGTGTTATATTTTTTCTCTGTTTTTTTCCTTTTGCATTTTTCTTACTTGTATATTTTTTTTTCTACTTAACTGGGGACTGAACTGGGTTCGTAGTATAATCCTCATCCTCATCAATTTCCATCTTTATCTCTGGATTAATAAATATGTCAATATCTTCATCTGGTTTAAATTTCTTACCTCGGATAGTGGTAGCTTCCTCATGCTCTTTACCTACAGGAAAATCTCCAATGGTTTGTTGATTTTGCAACTTCCTCTTGCTAGCCCGAGTTACTCTTGTTGCAGGTGATTCTTCTTTAATTAGGAACTTGGTGGATTTACCAGTCTTTTCCTATCGGGATGATTTATTCCTTTTGGAATTTTTTGATTTAGCTGATTGTAAATCATTTATTAAAGACTGGATTAGCCAATCCCAAGGTCTTTGGACTTCGTTTAAAGAGGAGATTACCAATGTCTTAATTAAACCCTGGTGAAAGAGACTACCTTTAGCTGTAGTAGGATGAGACTGCACTCTCTTGGACATTTTAGATAAACTCTTAAGTAGAAAGTATGGTAAATTAAGAGGATAATCACCATTAATGTGAATTAGCAGTCTGATATGGCAAAGATAAACCAATGAAAATCTTCCCTCACACGTGATATACCTATGGATGATCAGCAAAGTAGTATGCCATTCCTTCTTTAACTAGCTATGTGTTATTCCCTTTTTCCAGTTAGGGTTTTGTTTTTCTGGGATTAAAAATTGATTCACAAATTCCATAACCATATTCTCCTTCTTCCACCACCTTTCCCCACCAACTGGCAATCTATAGGCTTTAGACATTGAATTTTCAGTCACCAGCATCAGTAATTTTCCAACTATAGCTTCAAAGCCATCAAAATTCTGTGTGAAAACCATTGAAATATGTTCATCGTGCCTCTAGAAGGTTGTGAAAAAATCAAACCAGCCCACATATTTAAACCTTTGCGCCATTTGAGGGTATGATTCGAGTAATTTCATGCCCTCAGGTTCCAATATGATAATCTGGTCACTCTTCTTTGGTGTCATGTTGATGATATGGTCCTATAAAAAGATCTGTGAGGATTGGTGATGTGAATTCTCAGTTCCTATGGGTTGTTAAGAACTAATAATCACTTCTTCATTCAATTTGATCGCTGCACAAAATAGCCGACACACTAAAATAGAAGGTGATGGTTATGTTAATGATATTCAAACATGTTTGATTTGATGCAGGTATGGCAGGTACAACTCAATCCCTCATATGTAGTTGTTATAAAAAAAATAGCAACCTGAAATAGATCATAAAGAAGTAGGCAAATCTTCTAATCATGATTTGAAAATTTAGGACACAATCTGGGTAGGATGGCGCATGAAAAACCATGATTATTCCCGACGCTGCGGGAATAGCGCTATTCCTGCAGTGCTTTTCCTGACTTGGCAAAATTTGAAAATTAAAATAATGAAATGACAAGTGATGTGACAAAATATTATCATATCGAATCCTAATCTTTAAAAAAATTAAAAATCATTTAAAAATGCAATAAAAATTGAAAAATAATATTCCAAACCAAGAGGTAAAAATAGAGTTTTTGATAGAAAATCGTGAAAAAGGAGAGGACATGGACTAGGGATACTCACTCAATCAAAAACAAGGTTAGATACTAACACTTGCCACCCCTACAGCCAAGTTAAAAGGATCCTCCAGCCTCCTCGCATCGTGTAGAGGATATGTGGAGAAGAATATCAAGAAAAGAATGGAATTGATTACTGAGGCATGGGAGACATCATAAAGTATGGCTTCCCCTGGAACGAGGGCACATAGTTTGCACGAACATTTGCAGGTGGATTTAAAAAATGAAGAATGTTTATATTTAGACACGGACATCCCTTTTGGCACCCATGTCAACAACATGACAGAAACGAGAAGAAGACACAAAGATATTCCCTCCAAAAATTGGATCACTCAATTAAATGCATGCTGAAAAGAGAAAGTGAAGAACCTACATCTCATTGTCCAATCATGTGAACAAGCCATATCAAAGAAATAAAAATTATTCAGAACACTGACCGAAATAGACTTAGCCGGAAGGACCAATGAGGTCCAAGACCCCAACTTAATCATCAACTCCTTGCCCTTAACTAAGCAAGCCTTCTATAAATAAGTTGATATTTTTAAGGGGTTGTCCTTAGAAAAGTTTTACAGCATCCTTGAATATGGCGAAGATGACGTAGACAACTGGCTAGTCGACTATTCGGTACAAAATGAAGAAATTGATCAGTCTCTGCGTAATATTTCTATCAATATAAGGGAATTAGAAAAGGAAATTTTCAACATAAAAATCCGGAATGAGATCAACGTGGCTCCCTTGAGAAGCTACATTGAAGAATGGGTCCAAAGGGCAATGAAGCAGGTCGTCGATGAAAGGAAACAGGCAGTTGGAATGATTCCAGTAGTCGTTGACGATAGCAATAAAAAGGCATCAACAAGCAAATAGAAAAAGGGGTGATATGTATCATCACTATAAGTCTATACTGATCACATCCTGCTTTGTTTATCAATCCAGTTATTCCACCTTTTTAAATATAAATGTCTAGCCAAATATTGATACCTTCCAATTTATTCTTTCCAGTTATTTCTCTCTATCGTCGCCCACTTCTTCTTTCCACAATCTTATTTATTGTACATATTTCTCTTATGATCCTCGAGAGCCACAATCCCAGTCTATATGACAAACACATTTAAATTTCCAGTCTAAATTTATGTGCTCAGAAATTTTATCTTCAACTATATTCAATGTCAAGAAATTGTGTTTATTTAATTTGAATGTAACTTTATATGTGTCTTATTGTAACAACCTCCCATTTAGTTACGACAACAAGCCTCAAATACCAAGCGGAAAAATTCTCTTTATTTTATTTTTGTGTGTGTGTGTGCGTGTGTAGAAGGGTAATAAATAAATTATACTCAACGTCGTAACACAACGACGAACCTGACGCATGCAACTCACGCGACAACAACATAATGACCTAAGAGGCACCTCAAGCATCTGGAAGCAATGCATGACAATTGACCGACACAGAATAAGAATGACTACCCGCCCATCCTACCCTGCAATGGTTAGGACCTCCAGGACACATAAGCAATGCTCAAGCCCAGGTTCCCATCGATTTTGACCATTTAAGGTCTTAGGGATGGCGACTGTTCTGAGGAACAATGAGGTGTCTACATCCCACCCCAAATAAACAAGTCCAAGCCGACAAGCTAAAAGACAACATCAAGATCATCTAGGACACTTCACTCCACAATAATCAACTCTATAAATCTTTCAAGAATATTTAAAGTCGGCCCTGTAAAGTATTTTTCATAAGGTAGACATTGAACCACTTTATTTACACCCATAATGAAAACTATGTTATTTATATAAGGTCGCACATTATACACTCTTACACTCTGAATTGTTACAATAAATTTTGATGACGCAAGAAGTAAATAACCAACTACCATTCATTACATTGACATTCCCTTGCGCGCAAGAAGTAAAATCTAAACATTATGCAATACATCATGCAAAACCTAAATTTTCATGTGCGCAAGAAATAAGTAAGTTTAAATCCATCTTTCAAGAATAAACCAGATAAAAAAAAATATCTAAACCACCATTTACTACGTAAATCCAAATGTGCAAGAACCCTAAAATCTATGACTATCATTCATGACATACAATCCACTTGCGCAAGAAGCGAGAACTAAACCATCAATACTGCATCCACATTGTTATAAGGTGAAAGAGGCTCGAGTGCCTTGCCTTACCACTCCTTTATAACCCAAGCACACCTAAGTGTACAATGAACTTAAGGAATTTGTTTCCATGTCTCTTTTTAAAAGGGGAAAGCTTATAAGAATCAACATAAAAGAAAAATGAGGGAAACTATTAACATTATCGTACATGATAAACAAATTATCATCAACATAATATCATCCTTCTTTTATAAAGCAACATACCAACAACATGTGATTGGCGGGATTTCCCAACCACTTAGCCTCGAATGTGAAACTAAGGTGATGACATCCATAAGCCACAAGGTGCATGTTAAAAATAATATAAGCTTACTCCATCATGGTTAACTTCATAGGAACATGAATATAATTATAAAAGTGAATATTATCTTTTACACGGGGATTTCATCATATATGATTACCATCATTACACTTTGAATACAAATAAGAAATGAATAAAAATATCAAGTGAAAACCACTCTCTATATTCAAGCCACTCTTACACAACTAGAGCAGGTATGATTTACAGGCATAAAACTTAACTGTAGTAAGATTTTAAGGTAAATTTTAAACTAAACAAAATTTTAATCCAGAATGTTGATAAACTGAATATAACTTTTAACTAAACAAAAAAAACTTTAAAATCCACTTGAGGCTCCTTTTAACTTCCTAAATATATATTATTTAATAAAGGCAGGGTGGAAAAGGTGTCGAGTAAAACTGTGAATGAGTAATAGCTTCCCAAAATTTAAATAGAGCACACCAGATTCGGGTTCAAGAGGCATGGAAGGTCAACACTAAGAACATTTTTTAATGAGACACGGGACTGAAACGAAGGCTCTGGGCTTGGGCTTCGAAATTGGAAATAAGATTTGGTTGCTCTCTTCTCCATGCACTGGGAAAGGTGCATCCAATTAAATGATGGGATTGGGCAGTAGCCCACAACATTACCGTAGCCAACATAGCAATCCACAAGCCAGCGCATCAACATACAGGTCGAAGCCTAGCAACCAGGTGCCCAACCACAGTGACTCAATCAATCACAACACTACGCATCTAAGGGGCGAACGTGGTCATTGTAGTAGCACACAGTCAGCAAAAATGGTCGCATTTTACAGGCAAGATCATGGTCATCTATGCATCACAAATGGTGATGTTTTATAAGCAGGATCGTGGTCATCTATTAACACAAATTACGCCCCCAATACACAGTCTAACCACCTCCGTCAGCACCATAAAAATGCTACCCAAACTCAGTAACTACGCCAACATTCAAGGATAAACATTTAGTGTCCTTCAAGTGTAAAAACGCGGGAGTAAGTAAATTTAAAACACGGTAAGTCCGGGATGAAAATGCTGGTTTGCTGGGGTAAGAAATTATTGTCTATCAAGTGTCTAAAGTGGCAGCAAGTAAATTAGAACACGGTGATTCCAGGATTAAAAAAAAACAAAAACAACGTTGCTGGTCATAATTACAGTGAAATTAACATTCGAACATCAATCACTGAGTCTGAACAATCAAAATTACTGAGGTTAAAACATCCAAACAATTTAATGAGCTGAGATTTAACCATTCATTAAACGCCTAGAAGTAAAATTTTTATTAACCAAACACCCTGGCAGTTTGGAATGAAGGGCTTGTAGCTTTGTCAAGCACCGGGCAATCGAAACAACTGACCAAAAATTAAATACAAGGGTTGGCTGTGCGTATTCACCCCCAAGTCAAAGAAGTGCAGCCGAAGGAGGGGCATTCACCAGGCAACTACAAGATATAAAAATGTCGGGCTGAAGGAAGACTTCGTCATCAATCAAACTTTACAGGGTTAGATAAACGCATCAGGGCGTAAGACAAACAATTAGCCAAGGACAACAACAGCGGTAGACGGATGACGAGATCGTCCTTCTCTCATCATCCTCGCATAGAAAAGTAGGGCGTTGAGATCCATAGGTCTTTTGACGCTAAGGCGACGATCGTAGATCAGGCTCCTGGTCGACTGCTCAGGCGAGGACTGAGGAGCTAAGGACGAAGGGAAAACAACCAAAAGGACACAATCAATCATAGCTAGGTGGTCAGGACATGCGGGAAATGAAGGCCATAGAATACAACAACCATTGAGCTAGGCTAAGAACAGTTTCATTCAAAAACATCAGTTTACTTCCCCATTAACTATACAGAACCAATCATAAGTCCTAATATATTCTACCATACAAAATGAAAAGAGTGTACTGTTGCCTGATCGCTCGCTTTGAATGACGTCTGTGCGCTCTGTGCAACTCTCGCTCGCCGACCGTCGAGACTTCACCAGTACCTCCCAGCCAATGCTAGGGGTACTCTTCTTCCCCCTTAGCCCCCCAAGCCACAAAGGGGCCACACACACTATCCAGAGATTTTGGCTAGCTCCCAGCTCGCCTCGCAAGGTTGAGCTACCACTCCTCTCCGAGCTGGGTATCCCAACTCCCACAAGTAAATCAGTCAAGTCGATATTTCTGTAGCGTAACGTTACGCAAACAAAAGATCATCCTTTCTCCTTCTCCTTCCTTCATTATATAGAATTTCCCACTTCCTCTCTTTCCTAAAATCTGATTTAATTAAAGTTTTTAAAATAAATTCCTAAAAATTCTTCTCCGTACAAGTGTCACCCATCCTCTTCATTCCTCTATTATTTAATTTCTTTAATTTATTAACTATCTTATTTCCCTCACCCACCTAGAGTTACTCCTAGAATCACTCCTAGGTGTCCCCAAATTCCCTTACAGGTTTTAAAGGCTTTCCCTATTATGAAATTGCTAATTCAGTTTAAAATTAGAAATCTCTTAAATGTAGATTCTTTACTAAGTTGACTTTCCGCTTTTTCCCTTAAGTTCCCTTTTTTCCCTTTTTATGTTACCTCTTTTCCCTAGTTTCCTATTTTTTTTATTTTCCCTCTTTCCCCTTTTACTTAGAACTCAAAAAGGCAAGTGTGAAAATTAACCCCTTTCTCCCTTTTCTTATTTAACTAGTATATTTTAATATATTAAGGTAATAAAACAATTAATTCCCTTTTTTAATTTTAATTCAACATGATTTTTTTTTGAAACATTTCATTTCTTACCCCCCTCATGTTACAATATTTAACGAAGATCATAATTATTAGTTAAGTTGTTTTTTAATTTTCATTACTATTTGTTTTTATAGAAGACAAAATTTTACCACTAGCGTAATTTAGACTTAGGCCTTAAATTTCATACTGGGTGACATTTAATTAGGGAAATTGTTTTTTTTTTAATTACTTAACATGTTAATTGTCTTAGGGCCATCTAGGTTCATTCCTCTATCATAAACAACATGGTGTTCCCTTCAGGACACACTAGGTGCTCCAAGGGTGTCAGTCGCCTCATCTGTTCCTTTGTGCGACGTGCCCTTCAGGATGCACTACGTGCTCTAAGGGTGCCACTCACCATTCTCCATTTTTCTTGCAAGATGTGCCCTTCAGGATGCACCACGTGCTCCAAGGGTGCCACTCGCCTCTTGACTGACTTGGTAGACATCAATAACCCCTGGTGTCAACACTCTGCCAGGTGAACTTGTGGGAGACTAAGGGCTTCTAAGGAATAAAGCCCCCGCCTTATTGCGCGTCCCTTAGAATCATCATGAGCTACTGTCACAGTCTTCCCTCATGGAATCATGGGTCCTTGTCACATACCCACTTCCTCAATCAAAATTTTCGTTAATTTTTGCCGATACAGAGCCCTCGAATTACCTATGGAGGCCTAGCGCAAGCTAGTTCTTTCTCTCTCTTCATTCCCATGTGGTCGTGGATCATGATCACAGTTCAAATGAATGCAGTGTCTTTTGAATTTCGCATCTCGGCACTACGGTAATGTCAAACCATTCGTCTTTGAAACCGTCGAACCCCGGCAGGGCTAGCGACCAGCCAATAGGGACGAATCCCAACAGGGATAGAGAACAACCAATGAGAACAGGCCCCGTCGCACGGTTTTGTGGAGTATAGGTGGCCGAGGGGGAAGTGCGACACGATAGTCGACAGGACAGGAGGGGGCCCTACTTCACATGCCACACTATTCCGG